>APFE031140447.1:95742-110117 GCA_000404065.3 Pinus taeda
TTTGAGGCGGCGATATTGATGTGTATTCTGTGTGTGAGCGAGAAACAGAGAGGTGAGACTGTGAGAGAAAACAAAGGATATTACAGTGGATTTGCTGTAGGTTGTGTCTCTTCATTTTGCTAGATAATAGAAAGGAAAGGACTGGCTGTTCGAGGTGGACGTAGCCCAAACTGGGTGAACCACGTATATCTGTGTCTCTCTTGTTTTATGCGTTTTTTGTGTTTATATTTCTACAATATTTTATGTGTTCCATTGCTCCGTAATATATAATTTTCTAACAATTGGACCAATTAATCCTCCATCTACGTAGAAAAAGTATATATTGGTATGCATTGATTATGTCACTAAATGGGTAGAAGCCAAAGCATTACCTTTTTCTATTGAAAAATCTGTAGTTAATTTTCTTTTTGAGGACATCTTCACTCGTTTTGGTGTTCCAAGAGAAATCGTGATAGATCAGGGATCTCAATTCAAACCCAACATGGTGGAAGGGCTTGTGGAGGAATACAAGATCAAGCATGGGAAATCTACTCCCTATCATCCACAAGTAAATGGGCAAGTGGAATCTATAAATAAAGTGATTGAAGGAATCCTCACCAAGACTGTGCATCTACATAGAAGAGATTGGGCAGAAAGGCTTCCTGAAGCCTTATGGGCCTATAGAACTACATGGAGGAACACAATGGGACATACACCCTATGAACTTGTTTATAGTGTACAAATCCTGTTCCCTATAGAGTTCCAAATCAGAACTTTCAATAGGGCAGTCCAATTGGGATTAGATTTATCAGAGGCTCAAAAGCATAGATTGGAGCAATTAAATTAACTTGATGAAATCAAGAAAGAAGCAGTTCAAAGGATAGGTATAGTCCAACAATAGAGGGAAAAATGGCATGACAAATATATCAAGGACAAGAGGTTTCAAGAAGGAGATTAGGCGATGTTATTTGATTCAAAGTTTAAAGATTTTCAAGGAAAGTTTCAAACTCATTAGCTTGGGCCATATGAGATTGAAAAAGTCTTTAGTAATGGAGCAGTGAGGATCAGAACAATAGATGAAATTCAAACTCCTCTTCTTGTGAATGGTCATAGATTAAAAATATATCAAAAACTAATTTCAAAGGAGGAGTTCATCAAGATCTTCTAGGACAATTCTGAAATGAAGTTAGTGAAGAAGAATCCTTCTTCTCCACCAACTTTATCTTTATTTTTCCTAAAAAAAATAAAAGAAAAAATTGTATAAGGTTGAAAACCAATCATTGATTGGCATGCTTATACAGAAAATACAGGGTGAAAATCAGAGGTTTCTGACACCCTATATTTTCCATTTCGTTTCTGTAATAAGTGGTGACAAAAAGCCACAGTCACTCTGTATAATGCAAAATTCATTATCTCATCTCACTTCACTCTGTTTTATTTTTTACAGTTTCACTTCATTCCATTGCCATATTTCACCAATAAATTTTTACTTTTCCAGTATTTCTTACATCTCCATTTTCATTTATCATCTCGTCTTACATTGCATTTTATTTTCCCTTACACAACCATTTCCATTTCATTCATAAGCCATATTTTACTTTCTATTTCACGTTCTGCAGCTGATTCTATTCTGCAGCTATTTTGATTTTGTAGCTACAATTTGCTTATCAATTCAAGCACACGTGTACAATTCATAATAAAACCATGTATGCAAGGGATTGAAGAAAAATCAAATTTCTGAAGAAATCAAACTCAAGGTACCTGTGGATCAACATCAAAATATTAGCGAGTGGAAGGTAAAGGTTCTAAAGATAAATGCAAAAATTTATTTCAAAAAGCAATTTGAAAACATAAGGTTGTATAGTATGTATAATCACATGTCTCCTTAACCAAGCATCATTTGATTTTACCACCACTATGTCTCTGCCATATGTTGTGTCTTTAATGACAAACAGCCTCAATGATTCTTTCATAACAAATCTCAACTTCAAACTCCATAACCTGTACTCAAATGGTCCTCCACAACTACACCTGTTAACGGTCAAGACAATATTGTGACCTACCTATCTATGATTCTCTAAACCCTTACTGTCTATTTATTGCATGAAAACCCTTAATTTTTTCTCTCATATTCATGCAGTCATTCCATATACATAGTCTTCCTATTTCCATATACGCAGTCATTCCATTTCTTATACAGTAAGAGTAATTTTGAAGGGTAATTGAAAACAGAGGATATGGGGCTTATTGTCAGAACAGAGTTCGTAGGGGTAAAATATATGGAGGGGTATCCACAGCTTAAAGGGATGTTGCAGAAGGCCAGATGGTTAAATTTTGTTGAAAAATTTGACGACTACCACAAGGAAATTACCAAATATTTTGCAAGATCATTTGATGGCATAGAAGTGGAGATAGGGGATATCAAATTTGCAATCATAGAATCCTTCATAGCAGAAGCAACAGAGCTCTCAAGACTTGGAGAAAGATGGCTTAAAAACAAGGAATTTCATGATGAATCTTGGAAGTTGATCCTTAAAAAACCAAGTATGGATGTTATAGTATTTAGAAAGGGGATTCCTATTTCAACACTCAAGAACAAATGGAGTAACATGTTGTTAATATTACAAAAATTCATTACATGTGAAGGAAGATTTGGGTGTATGTATGTTTACCATATATGCTTGTTAATGAATTTTTTAGAGAATGGAACCATCAATCTTCCCTTTTTCCTTCTGAACAGTCTGAGAATGATGGCAACAAATGTCCAAAAAAATATTGAATCAATAGAAACAACTACGTATCATCATGGATTAGTGAAGATTCTAGTTGAATTCCATTTGAGAAGTATAGGAGATACATGGGAAGATTTCTTGGTAAGAAATTTCTTCCAGAATGCTCCAGATTCATCTGAGGGAAGTCATGTTAAGAGAATTAAAAGGAGAAAGATCAACATTAGTATTCAAAACTCCTCACAAAAGAATGATGTAGAGACAGCTTCTAAACCAGAGGTTAGGAAGTAGACTAAATAGAAAAGAATGAAAGAGAGCGTTGAAGAAATCAATGAAGACATTCTTGAACCTTCATCACCATAAGAATATGAATAACCACTCTTCGAAAGACTGACCAAGATCAAGGAGCAAATCAAGAAAAATAAGGAGAAAGGAAAGAAGAAGAAGGACACAAAAGAGAAACCATAAGTTTCGAAAACTTGAGGAGGAGCTCTAGACTCCGAGGTAAGGTGAAGAGGATAACATCAAGAGAATCCCAGTTCATAAAATTAGAGGAAGAAACCCCAGTTCAATCTCCTAACAATATTCCATCTGAACACAATCCACAAAACTCTCCTCCTCAGAATTTTGAAGGCAACCCAAGTAGAGCTTCTCTTGGCATAGATCCAGTACAACAGCAAATCTATGACTACATAGAGTCATTAGAGAAAAAGAATACCTCGATAGATCCAGGAACTTCAGCTAATCCAGAGCAGCCTGTCACCCCACAAGAAACCCTAACTAGCTCTCTCAAACAAGAAATCTTTGAGTTAGAAATTCTGAATAGGCACATTCAAAAAGAAAATGAAACCTTAAGGGAACATAACAAGTTGGATAGAGCTATTCATGACAACACAATGCTACAAGAAAAATAGGAAGCTAAAAAGGAAAAATAAGAAGTTGAGCAAAACAGTTATTAACCTCAAATACAGACTTCTTATGAAGAAGCCAAGATGGCAGTCAGTGCAAAGAGAAGTAAGAAGAGGAAGTTGGATGTACTGGCAGAAGTGTCAGAACAAATGCAATAGGAGGAAGAAGTTCACATTTTTGAAAATTGCATGGGGACATTCAATGATTTTTCAGTGGGGGTATGTTGAACCTCAAAATTACTCTTTCCCTAGAAACTCTTCTCATTCCTTTTCTTTTTTTTTTCCATGAAGAAAATGCATTCTTATCATCAATGAACTGTATATAATGTCTTAAGGAGGACATTTAGTGATTTACATGTTATGCTTTTATGTTTTGTTGTTTGAATACATTTTTGTCTTTTAGCTATGAAATGCAGCCTATTCTGCAGCTAACCAGCTGTTTCGCAGCTACCTTAATGTTTTAACAGGTTACAGGTGTCAAACAAGGAAACTGGCCACATGGGCATCTCTGGAATGCTCATGATATGGATCTTATCCTAGTCAACCAACCCAAATTGACAAAGAAACTAGCTTAAGACCACAGTCAAAGGTGGAGTCAAACAAGGAAACCTGGGAGCAATAGGACTCTGTGTCCATTCTTCGTGGCTATTTAATAAATCGACAACTTCTGTTGTAGCATTTACTTGAATCAACCATCGATGATAACAGTTTCATGCATCTACCTTGCTGACTTAAAGTCACCTGTAGCTGATCACCCATTCATGTACAACCATTGTAATACTTGGACCATCTATAGCTAAATTCTCTCAATATTAGGATTTTTTCTTTAAATATCAATTGTAAAGAACTCGGAAGGAGTTCAAATTTCCTCATGTATTAAGCTCAGACTTACTGTTCTGTAATTTTGAAACTTATTTCCTTGTTTTTAATATGAAGACTGCATGTTTTATGGACATATGAACGAGTTTCTTGGAGATTGATTAAGCACGCATAACCTGATTAGTTGTAGAGGGCCCCTGCGCTGAATGAGATTTTTTTCATTTTTTTTTCCTTTTCTAGTTAAATTGTAAATTCATCATTTCCTCTCACAATGTTCATAATCATTTTCATACTAACCTTGTTTATAATGAAACTTTTATCATTTTCTCACTAATGCAGAATAGCTTCTTTTAGTGCAGAATAGCTTCTTTTTGCTTAATTTCCTTTTAGTTTTTACCTGTAGTTAGAAGTTGAAATTTAGTAGTGTAATTTAGTTTATTTCATTTAATGTTTTACTAGTCTTTAAATTTTCAAATAGACTGATCAGTGCCATTACTGTTCTTGCCATTTTATTACTAGTTGATTGACTCATGGTGTTAATGAATGTTTCTGAAGAGCCCTTCTAGTTGATAGCTCATCCTAAACTAAGTGGTTGAAAACTTAATTCATACAAAGAGTCTTTGCTGCATTCCTGCATTTATTTTCCCTTAGAATAATGAAGCACAAAATTCCTCAAATGTCATCACAAGGAGATTTTCTCTGAAAATTGAGAGGCAGAGTAACTAAGTGTTTCATTTTCATTTTCATTTTTATTTTTTATTTTTTGGTTTTTTTTTGGCTATAATTGATTAGACATTAGTTGCAATTTCACTTTCAGTTTTTAGTTCATGATTTGGAAATAATGATAAACAGGAATAGAAACTTTGTTTTCATTTATTGCTTAAATTTGTCTTCCAAGTCTTCCTTAAGCTCTCTTATTTCTCATCCTTAGATCCTTAGCAGCCTTTACAAAAGATAGATTTAGATAGTTACACTGTAAATCATTAGGGATTGAAAGATCAAAAACCCCCAAAACAACATAAAACATAAAAACAATGAAGCAAGAAGGGTCATCTAGCACAAATAGTGCACTACACTTCATCAATTTACGATACCCAGATTGATAATTTATGTAGAGAAATTTAGGACACTAAATTGACCAAGCATAGCCCAATTATATAAACTAAGTCCTGCATGTAAAAATGGTCCTATGAGCAGATTCATTGACTTTTTCCACTCTAAAAGTATTGAGATGGATGAAAAACTATATAATGATCCAATACATATCACACCTTCCCATTTTGGGAGGCTTTTGGTCCCCAAAATATTCTACTTAATGAGGTGAGGAAATTTTTCCTACACCTTCTCTGAGGTGTACCACTTAGCTTTGCTTGGTGTTTGTCCTTTCAACTCAAAATGCCAAAGGTCGTGTTAAACCTATCATGTTGTTCCAAACCTCTTCTGCAAAATTGTATCTTTTGTCAACTTTTCCTGAGCATCTAGTTACAAGTCCTCTACAGAAGGTAGAACCTATTCCACTTCTTGATTTAGCATGGAAGGCTCACGGAACTTCAAATTCTCCACATTCACAACTGAGTAAATGTACATGTATGGGGGTGGACTGAGTCGCTAGGAATTATCTTCCAACCTATCTAGTATCTCAAGGGGACCATATCGTAGTGGCTTGATTTTGTTACTAGGACCTTGGAGCCTCTCCTTGTTCAATTGTAACCATACTTTATTTCCCACATTGAAAGATTTCTTTGTTTTGTGTGGATCATGCCTAGCCTTTTATTTTTATTGTGATTTTGTAGTGTCTCTTGCACTCACATATGTATTTACCTAATATTTTCTATGAAGTTTTTATCTCTCAAGGCATCCCTTGTAAGATCCTCCCTTACTCATCCTAGTTTTCCATATGCAATATCCAAATATGAAGGTGGGAAATATACAAAACAAGTTTCAGAAGGAGAGTTACTAGTAGAAGTGTGGATTGCTTTATTATAAGAGTGTAGTGTATATACTATATTTGTATCCCAAGTCCTCTTATGCTTCTGAATGTAACCCCTCAAAAGTTGTACTAAAGTCTTGTTGAATACTTATGTTTACCCATCTATCTATGGATGTAATGTTGTATACCTCTTCAACTTTGTTTCCATATTCTCCTAGAATGTAGTCCACAATTCACTAAGAAATCTTATGTCCCTATCTAACACGATGGTCCTTAGTATCTCAAAGTGCACCCAAACTTTTCCAAAGAACTAGTTCACTAGTTATTTCCCGTTGATGGTATTTTTATAGGGAATAACAACACACATCTTACTAAACCTATCAAATACCATGAACAGGTTGTCATGTCCCTTCTTGGTTGTTGGTAAACCTCCCACAAAATCCATGGAAATGATTTTCTAGGTATGAGTGGGTACAAGTAAGGGATGATTAGACCTTGTTTCCTATTACTAGGCTTGTTGGTACAACAAATAATTCATCCTCTTATAAACATAGCTACCCATTCTTGCATCTTGGTCCATTACATGCACCTATGTAAGTTAGCCACTATCTTCCCTACACCAAAGTGCACTATAACCTTGGAGGTGTAAGCCTCTATAATCAACTATAAATGATCACCTTTAGGAACACATAAGTTTTACAACCTATAGAGAAAGATTTCTTGGAGATGGTATTTAATGGTGTTATCATCATTGTGCACATGGATCTGACTATGCAACTACTAAAACACCTAATGTCCTCATCCTCTGAATATGCCTCACTATATACATCATGGGTTACTGGCTCCATGTGTATTAGATTTCCCAAAGCTATGATATTTTATGTGGATGGCATTGAAATCACATTGACCAACTTGTTTATGATAATCTTCTTATACTTGATAACTAAATTAAACTATTGTAGAAATCTCATCCACTTGTAACACTTGGTTTTTTTGTAGCTCACTCTAGGCCTGCAAGTATTATAGTGGTTTGTGATATGTGTGGATTACTATATTCTTTTATATCATATATCTCTTCCACTTTTTCATAGCTTGCACCAAGGCATAGAGATCCTTGTTGTAGGTAGGGTAGTTAAGAAATACCCTATGAAATACTTTAGAATTGTAGCACACATGCCTTCCTCCCTACATCAAGATTGCTCCCATAACATACCCCCTCGCGTCTATCTTAGTTGAAGGGATACTAAAGTTAGGAAATGATATAGTTGGTGCTTGATTGATCTTATTCTTTGACTCCTCAAAGGCCCTCTGCTAACCCTATCCCCACTGGAAACTCTTGCCACTTATTGTTATGGTGTGGAGTGGTGTTTCTACCACTAAAAATGACTCGGCTATGAATTTGTTTAGGCATTGTTCTTCCAAAACAAAAAATTGAACTTTAGAAACATTAGTAGGCACTGTCCATTTCATGATGGCCTCCATCTTGGAAAATATATATTTTAAGGTCTCCTCCATCTATCACATACCCCAAATACACCAAAGAGTTTTATAAATACTCACACTTCTTGATATTTACTAGTAGTTGGTTCTTCTTTAATGTCTCCAAAACCTACATCAAATGTGAGATGTGCTCTCCCTAGGTAGCTTTGTATAGTAATATATCATACAAATGGACAATAACAAATGAATCTATAAAAGGTTGCAATATATCATTAATTAACATCATAAACATAGTCAATGCATTACATAGGCCAAATGATGTGACTAATCAGTGATATGAATATTTCCTGGTTTTGAAGGCATTTTTCCAAGTAACTTGTTCTCTGATGACCCTGGTGAAATCTATACTTTAAATCTAGTTTGGTGAAGTATTTCACTTGCTGCAACTGATCTAGCATATCATCTATTTCTGAGAAGAGGATACTATTTTTGAGCATGATTTTGTTCAATGCCCTATAATCAATACACATATGCCAAGTCCCATCATTCTTTAGCACAATTATGATGGGTGACCCATATGGTGATGTATTTGGTCAAATGAAACCCTATTGTAGTCGTTTCTGTAATTGGTTCTTCACCTTACTTGCTACTATAACTGACTTTTTATATAGTCCAATTTTTGGCAATGGAGAGTTGAGAAATAGCTAGATCACATGCTCCACTTCCCTCTTGGGTTCTAACCCCTTAGGTTCCTGGAACACATCTCTTATTCCTACAACAACTCTTCCAATTATTTTGTATGTTTCTTAGTACACCCCTCCAAATATGCCTTGACTCTTACCAACTCTTCTACACACTGATTTGTTCTTAAAAATAGTAAAACATTTTACTGGAACTAATCAACTTCCTAGCTTGGTTGGTTCTTACCAACAAAATTTTGACTTTCCATTGTGCGCGTTGATGGGGGACACTTTTCCATGCTTGAAGAGTCGATACTAATTGGATCTCTACATGAATATTGCATCTTGTATGTACATCTAGAAACTTCCAAACAAAACTCTACATACACCAAGGGGAACTACATCTAGTTCTACTTCGTCAATAAAATCAACATTGATGGAAAATATTTTTTTGCACTGTTTTATTACCTTGATATCTACATTGTAATTTACCCATCCCAATGGATATGGGCTTGGATGATCACAAAGTTCCAATCAAAATTTGTTAACTAACTATACTGCAATGAGATTAACTTGTGATCCTAAGTAAAAAAAAACATCAATCTTTGTCTTCTTCACCTGCACTCATATGTGGAATAGTTTGGTCATTTCTTTCTCTTCCTATTGTTGAAGGCTACTCAAATTATCTTCTTCTACACTAATGTATAGACAATCTTCTCATCCATGTCTAAGTTACTTTTAACTCGGCTGCCCAAATCAGTGGCCATGAGATTCTTCTTCTTATTTTCTTTCCTAATGTTCTTACGGTTAAGCTCTAGATGCAACTTCCAAGTGTTCTCCTCCATATTTCCATCAATGTTGTAGTGGTTGATAGGATGTTTTCATTGGTGTGTTTTGATTACCATACTTTTTTCTTTTGCCCCTTTCCACTATTTTTCTTCCTCGGAAGCATTGTGTTGCTACTTCTGGTTCATTCCACTAATTTCCCTTTCTTCATGTCTATGTTCATTAGGTATTATACATTGAGACAATCATCATCCATTGATCAGGGCCTTAAAAGAATCACTTGCTTCCATAGATGGATATGTGGACCCCCAAACACTTGAGGAGTACATATGTGTCTTTTGGGGAGATACCCAACATTATGGCCATCTTTCTAAAATATGTGGTGTACTCCTATACACTATACCCCTACTTCTGGCATTGGATCTAGTGGTCCTCTACATACATGATAGAGTAAAAATGTATCTTTATGATAGTTTTAAATTCCTCCCACTTAGTCATTAGAGGATATTCCTCCAAACTCAAGGTCCTCATGTGGATTTTCCACCAGGTTAGGGCATGCCCCTCTAATTTAAAAATTTCAAATGAAATATTCTATTCTTCCTTGATATGGTGAATATTGAAATACACTTCTAATTACTGCAACTAATGACTCAAATTTATAACATCTATCTCGCCTTGATACAACTTGATATCTAACTTCATCTCCATCTTGAATAGGGACTATGAATGGTTAATGACAATTAAACTGGGTTGATCTCTTTTGGGTCCTTAAACTCATTCTCTATTTCTTCTTGATCTCTTGATCTCCTTTCTAATCGGTCCTTTGCATTAGAACCATTTTCTTTTCCAAATATGCCAAGCTTATTTTTTAAGGTTGACATGAGGAGATTCACATTACATATTATATATGAAACTTTTGCTTCCAACTACAAAAATATCTCCTCTACAAGATCACAAATATTATTCACAGATTTGTTGGTTATGACTAGGGTTTATTTACTTTTGGCTCAACCAATATATATCCCCTGCAAATCTCCACAATATACTCGAACAAGCCTCATTTTCTACCAATATGACATGTCAACTGCTACGGCTATTCCACTAGATAGTTCGTCACAACATATCTTCTAAAACTATTTTTATAATTACACAATTTACATTATTAGGGTTTATTCCTCTTTAGATTTCTAGATATGTAGATTATTGTTAATTGTATATGTATTCAAATCAGAATTTATGTAGAAAAAAGAGAGAAATGAAATAAAAAAACACAAACATTTGATAAAATATATAACTTTGGAAACCCCTTCGGGAGAAAACCCAACTAGAAGGTGAGGTTGTTCTACTCTCTTTTGATAAATAGAAAATAACTGTGAGTACAAATAAGAAAGGGTTATGGCCCATGGGCTCCTACAATAGTTAAAAACTCTATGTTCTATCTCCAAATCCCTCTTGACTACTCTACTAATATATGGAACAAGTGCACAAAAAACTTATGGAACCCCTTTTCCTCTTAGTGGTCTAGTTATAACAACTCGATAGCCTACTAGTGGTTACGTTTGACTCCCTCAAATCTTAACTAGAGTTAAATTATGGAATCTTCTAGAGTATTATTCATCATAATCATGTGTCTATCTCATTTTCCATGAGTTATGTGGGATGACATGCATCCTCTTCAATTGTGTAAAACAGGAAGGTCAACTTCCAAGTGTCATAACGTTTCCATACAAACTCCAATTTAGTTGAGTTTTGCATTGTTGGAAAGGTATCTATGTGTAGAATATGGAAAAAGGGTGTTTCAATAAAGCAAGAAATTTTTACCCCTAACAAAATTAATTTGATACCTCAAAATTTTCCCAAAAGGTTTTAGACCCCAGTTTGCCAAATTGGGTCCTGCTAGTAAAAACGATCTTCTAAGTTGATTCCTCCACCTTTTCCACTCTAAATGTATCAAGATTGATACAAAAGAATATAATGATCCAATCTAGACTACATATTCCATATATGCACATAAGGAAAAATTTAACTCTTTTTTATCAATTCTCATCAAACTAAATGAATCATTAATACCACAAAGAATTTTTGTCCTTCTATTTCTGAAAGGTGTAACATAGCCCCTACTAACCTTAGCCCAAAATAAAGGGTAGAATAAGGAAGCTACTAAGCTAATCCAATCTAAAATGACCCATTATGGAAATGGGGTCTAAAATTTTCATCTTTTTTTCAACCATTTCAAAACTTAAATTAGATAACGCCATTGCGTTTGTTTCATCGAGACCTTTAAAATGATATAAATTTTGCTCCAATTCAGATTTTGGATCAAAATATATGGCCAATTAAAATATTGGCCAATCATATTGTGCCACGTCATCAAGTCTTCCACGTGGCACCCATGTGGTTGTCCATGTCACAGGCCACATGACATTTGTTGAACCGTTCATGTCAGGGATCACATATATCTGTTGTTGACTCGCTTATATGTCATACCCTTCCAAAAAAATGAACACGCATACATAGACATAGGTGGGTTAAAAGGGTGCAAGCCCCTCCCTAGCCAACTCATCCCAAGAATATAATATTAGCAGAAACCTATGCATCCATCGATTCTTCTGAGATGAAAGTTATGTGGTTACTTGGATCCTCATGGACCCTTCTACCAAAAATTTCCCATACCTTTGTGCAACTCTTGCCTTCAACCTCACAGCATGAATGCTAAACCATGATGCCACATTTTCTTGGAAGTAAAATCATGGGAATTTGGTACCCAACATTGAGAAATTGTTCCTGGAAATAAATGCCATGGTTACGTTTCCTACCCTAGTCGCTAATTAGCATTAATACTAACTTTCCAGGATGGCCTTGGGTCCTGTTAAACCCTCCGTTGCACATTTCATGTATTAGTCATGTTATAAACCAATGGGGTTATCCACCAGCTATGTTGGATGAATCAAATCTTGTTTCCACTACACCAAGTAACATGGGACTTAGATCCCTATGGATTCCACCAGGCCCTCTGTGAAATACTCTGGAGTCTGGGTCCAAGGTGACGTGAATAGTCCTAAATGTTGGGGTGACATCATTCTCCATCATGCCTTCTTGTCATAGACTCATAGGTGTGGTTTCCACCAAGTGTTGACAACAACCCCACTACCACATCATCCCAAGGATATGATCCACAAAGTTTACTCTTATTTCTCCCTTTTAAAGCTTTGAGAAGAAATTTCCAAGGATTATCCAACAGAGGTATCACATTCAATTCTTGACTATCCAAATTTCTCTTGTTCCACCTTCAATCGTTGTGCCCGATCACTTGACCTATCAAGCTCAAGGCTCCTCGCTCCTTCATGCCCAAATATTTTACTTTGCAACATGTGTAATATGTGAATACTTGGGGTTTCCTCCATCCTCAAATATCGATCATTGTGGTTCTATGGCACGTGGGTCAATTGTGACTTAGTTCTCAAGGCCTTAAATTATTGAGATTCATCCCCTACTTGAGGTATACATGCATAGATATACATAAGTCTTGAACCCATTGGTTTTTCAAAGGATTTAGTCCAAGTCTTAGCTAGAGTGGTTCTAGGTAAGGATTTGGGGTCTAAATCCAAAATTTGTCTTATCATACATATGATTTCATAAATCCCCTTTGTCCATAGCCCGCAAAATGCACACACACACACACACACACATATGATTTCGTAAAGCTCCTTGGCCTGTAGCTCACAAAACACATATATATACATATGTATTATGTACAAAGATACAAACAAGTATTATCTCTTTTAAGATTAAATGTGTCTCATCTTGGCCTAGTATTATGCATTTACATGCCGGTATAAGCAACCTTATCAATATAGTAGCTAGAGATTTCAAACATTTCAATGCAAGTGATAGTCATAGATAGAGATTACCCATCTCTTCAAAATCATGAAATTGAGGTTAATTTTTAAGCATTGAAATACACACAAGAGAATCTTACACAAGATATGGACATTCCTCATTCGTGCAATACACATCACTCCTCAGCATCAACATGTCATTAATTTAACACAATGAATAAAGACATAATAATCACAAGAACAAAACATAAAAATATACTTATCTTGTAACAAAGTTGGAAATTGATAGGAGGGACTCTGACTCTCCACCCAACCATAGACATGCTACAACAACAATTACTTGTAGCTATCACCCCTGAGCTAGATTCCAATGCTTGAGGTGGAGTGCTTTTGAGAGGAAATCTTTACCAACTTTAACGACTAGAACAAATGTCACAAGGGTTCTCTACCTTCATCCAATAGCTACACAAACTTCTACTTAGTCTTCTAGACTTAGTGGATAAATGGGTAAGGACATCACCTCTCCAGGTAGTTCATTAGTGAGTCAAGCACATAGCATAAACCCCAAGAAAACTCTTGGTGTTTCACAAGTACTAAGTTTCTCTTCCCAATTTAGTAGGTTCATCAATCCACAAGTTTTTACTAGTTTCTTTAGCCTTATAGGCCAACCACTGCTCTCTATAATGTTTTTAACCAATAAGCCTTGATGAGAGTTCTTCAAGTAGTTTACTTCATCTAGATCTTGATTACTACTATTTTAATCACTTATCTCTCTATTTTTTCACCTCTTTCCTTGGAGGATTTTTCTTGCAACGTTCTTCACAATTTTCTTCCACTACATATGCAAGACAAATTGAGAGTTCTTTGCTTCCATGCATATGCACTCTCAATGCATTTTACCTACTACCCATGCATGAGAGAATGAGACTGTGTGTTCCCCTCTCTACATATGTGTGGATTTTTTTCTCTCTTCCCCACAAAATTCATTTTTCTCTTGCCTAATAAGCCAAATTTCTATCATTTTCCAAGGTTGGACGTAGTCAACTCCTAGACAGGGCAATCCATTCCTTCCTTAATGTTTTTGTCCTCTATTGCTTGCTATTAGAGGCAACACAAAAATGGGATTTTCCTTGTCCTTTTAGTTAGATTTAATTCCCATTTAGCTCATTTAAGCTTCCCAGACAAACCATGGTTGATGTATGTAAATTAACCATTTTTTCAAGAGCAACTATAATTTGTGTCCCTTCCTCTCAACATTTTTAAAT
>APFE031140453.1:0-59403 GCA_000404065.3 Pinus taeda
CTCGCCTAATCCAAGGCCCTAAAATCCTAAAACTTGTTTGTGTATTTAACTTAAAAGAAAAAGTTCTAGTTTATTTTAATTAGCGCTTGATTTTAAGGGTTGTTCTTTAAGTCAAAGGATGATGGAAGTAAAACTAGTGGTGTTTTCTTCGCCGCAAAAGAAATTAATAAAACTTAACTATATGCGTATGCACTTTGT
Organism: Pinus taeda; assembly: GCA_000404065.3. Taxonomy (NCBI): domain Eukaryota; kingdom Viridiplantae; phylum Streptophyta; class Pinopsida; order Pinales; family Pinaceae; genus Pinus; species Pinus taeda. Next base: position 199 of record APFE031140453.1, read on the forward strand.
CATTGTTTTTCGATGAAAAGTGATCTCTACAGGGTTTAGAAGGAAACTTCTAATGAAACAAACTTTTCTTTTCTTTTCTTTTCATTCACTCTTCACACTCAAAAGTTAACAAAACTATTTTATGCCTAAAGAGATGCAAATCTATCCTAATGCAACACTAAATGCTTGATGCAAGATTGAAAACTACTCTAACAAGAAATGAAAGTTGTTTTGTTTATCAAATTTTCTTTTGCCACTTACAATATTTAGATGGAATATGAGATACTACAATTCATTTCGTCTAAATATTAAAAGCAAAATTCAAGTTAACATAAAACACTTTCATTCACCAAAAGGAAACTAAATGAAAAGCAAGTTCAAGAAAGCAAAACAACAACTTTTCAAAAAGTTCACTTCAAAGTAGCAACAAAAAAGTCTTTTTGAAAATGCTCTCAACAAAAAAAAAAACTGACCCTTTGCGATTGAAACAACAAGCAAGAAACACCTTTTGCAAGTTGACACCCTACAAAGAATGAAAACTAAACAAAAAAAAAATGTGTTTAAAAAGGATTTTTAACAATCGAAGGCAACAAGGAAAGCTTTGGTAACAAAGACCAAAAAATATCAAAAAGACAATTTCAAGAAAGTATCAAATGACAACTTTGATGAAACAAAGAAGTAAATGGTCATAAAAATCGATTTTGTTAAGCAAACAAAAAGTCACCAAAAAGCAAAGTTGAACACAAAGATTGATAACAATCTTTCTGCTCTGATAACTCAGAGAAGCCAAGATTCCAATCAAGAAATCTTGCGTGTTTTTAGCAAAAAGATGATGACGCTTGCAAACACAAAACAAGACCAAAACCCCTTATAATTAGAGAGAAATCGGAGTAAGGATGCTTGTTGTAACACAAAGAACTGATACTGACAAAAATGACTGTTCCAAACTGACTGAAAGCACCAGACAAACTTCAGAGACACAAAAAATTTATAAATCCTGAAAGTTGCCAGATATACGCAACTGTACTTAGTGCAGACTGCGTATATACGTGACTGTTTCTGAGGGAACCTGCGTATACGCGGATTTACTTCAGACAACAAGCGTTTGTAAGCTTCTGTAACTAAATGAAACAGCGTATATATAATATTTCAGGAAAAATAAAAAACAAACTCAAGAAATTGGTAAAACTTAGAAATCAAGAACAGATTAGACAGCAACAATAAACCAGCAAGCAATTGAGCCCTGATAGGCTTGACAAACACCCAAACTAGGAACAACAAGAGTGTTTTCCCCAGTGGAGTCGCCAATTCTGTTGAGGGATTTTATCCCCTAGGGCTTTTGGGTGGAACCCTAGCAGACTGAAAGTTGTCTAAACAAAGAAACATGCACACACACAACCATTATGCTAGCAAAAGCTAATTCTAAAGTAAGAAGGACGTACCTCAGGTCCTACGTTCGGGTAGTTCCTCAAGGGTCAAAACCCTTCTTCACGTCCCTTTCGCTCCTTTGCCCTGCAAAACCAACAATTCCAAAGAATGCAACAGTATATGGACAAAGATTTATACAAAAATCAACTTTATGTTATACAAGAAGGAAGTTAGTTATGAACTTTTAAACATCCATTCATACATGAAATTCAAACATGAACATCATAAACATAAAGAAGAAGCATATCGGGAATCAAGACGTGTTTCTTTATTATAGACAAATAGAAAGTGCAAAAAGAGTAATATCACCTGAGCAACCTTTGCAGGCTCCAAGCACAACCTCCTTCCGGATTCCGTCCCGCCTCAAGCCTCTATCATATCTCCTTCCAAGACTCACTCCATGATGCCATAACAAGTGGATGAACATCAAATCACAAGGAAACAAGGGTTTCCTATACAAATGGGGGAAGTGCAGAAGGCACAAGGGTCTTCAGACCTGATCAGGGGGGATAAAAAACTCAGTATAATAACTTTGCTCAATGATTTCTCCTCCTTAGGCCTTCCCCTTGATGTCTTTTTATACCAACTCCAAAGTAGTTTTTTTAGTTAGGAATTGGTTGGGGACAGTTGAGGCCACGGGCACTAACAGGTGATCAGCAGGTAAAACCCACGATCTCCGCCCGAAAATAAGGAGCTTTATATTTTTTTAAGTGTTTTAATACATATACGCGGGTTGGGTATATATGAACCCGCGTATACACGCGTTTAACTCAGGGCAATGTCGCGTACAGGGAATAAAACACTGTTTTTTTAGATTTTGGACCAGGTCTAGAAGGAGGGGTTGCCCTAGGCCATAAGTGCAGCATCACAAACCATAATAGTGAGATTTGGAGCTATAACAGTATTGTCTGAATTCAATTGTTAAGGAGAAGACTCTCACACTTTTACTTATTCAATTTCATTCAAACAAGACATTCTGAACAACATGTATACTTATGAAGTAAACACAGTTGGACTACACTAGATAAAAAGTAAATGAAAGAACCATGTTGTACCGGGTGAAAAGAAATTCAAATAACAGATTAAACTAGGTATAAAGCATATGGAAGTACTCATGCATATAATGATTCACTGGCAAACTCATCATACTGCATTTCTCACACAAAAACAGAGTATTCAAGGAATGAAAAGAAATATAATTGCAATTGGTTAAAGACCTGTCACTGGTTGTAGGGGCCCTCCACATATCATTCCATAATCTCCAATCAACGCAGCGGATACACACACAAAACCAATTCTATTGCTGGAAAACGAAATTTAACAAACAGTTTCAAAATTGCATCATCCGGTGCGCACCAAATCACAGTGTGGCCATTGTTTTTATAACAAGTCTTTGGCATAACAGCATGAGTATTTTAAGCCTAAATATCTTTATTGTAACTAAACTATATCGCTAAACCTTCAATTTTCTATTTTGAAATCAAATCGATAAGGTTTTGTTGAAACTCATATTCTATTTCGGCGACAATCCTGTGGTTGACTTTGGGTTTGACTGTGATATCCTGTGCTCATATTGATGAACTGGTTCAAGGGGATAGGAAGGGATCCATGAAGGGACCATTCCTTATCCATCTGTATCCTTCGTTGTTGACCTAGAGCTTCTGAACCTTGCAAACAATGAAGACAATTGCAGAAATTTGGATTAGGTGCAGAAATAGACCAATTTTGTAGCCAATTGCATTATTTAACGAAACAATAGGGTATATAGTCAAACATGAAGAAGAAGACATATTATTTCTTACCTTTATAAAAACCTTGTGGATATGGCTTTATTTAGGTGGTAAATATAGGGAAAGAGAGGAAACATAGGCAAAAAGGGGTGTCATGGTAAGACAATATTTGGACTCTACATACCCCCAGGCTGGAGGTTTTGTATGTCCTCATACACTTCATCATTTTCAGTCACTTGTGCCTTCTGTTCATCACCTCCAAGTTTCACTGTTTTCTTCTTTTTGGCAGCCACTGGCATCCTAGGTTTTCTCATGAGAATTTTGTATTTTAAGCTGATAATCTCTCTTTGCATTATCCTATTTTCCTTCTTCAACTTTTTGTTCTTTTTATACCACAAGCTCAAATGAAGGATGAGATTGTCACTTTTTGCAATCTAGATCTTACTTTGTGCCTTCAATGCTTGATTCTCCTTCTTGAGATACCTGTTCAATGTTTCTAATTCAAAAATCTCCCACTTTAAAATGTTTAAGGCTGAGTGTTCTTGTGGTTCATTTAGCTAGTTTCTCCCTTCTCCAAGACTTTGAATTGTTTCCTTAGTTGTTGTCTCTTTTCTTTCCAATGACTCTATATAGTCATATATCTCTTGCTGAATAGGGTCAACACTTGGACTATGTACCGGGCTTCTTAGAGGTGAGCTGCAAGGTGGTGGTGATACTCTCGGTGATGATTCTGGTGACCTTTTTGGAGAACTTTCAGGGTTTTCAATTGGCTCGTTCTCAGTTGGCTCATTCTCAGTTGGCTTGTTTCCCTCGGGATCAATGTACTCTGTAGATTTCGAGATTGTTTGTTGGATTGTGCTAAACCTTGTGCTCCTCCTTAGTCCTGAGGATTGTAATCCCTGTACTTTCTTTCTTTTAGTCTCTGATTTTTCTTCTTGAGGAAGGGTCTTGGTTTGTCCTTTGCTCTTTTGCTAACTTTCTTCCCTTTAAGATTCCCCTTCTTCATTCTCTGTAATATGTCTACTATGGGCAACTCTTCTTCTGATAATTCTGGTTGAGTCTAGGGTTCCTTCTCTTTTACCACTTCTATTGTTCTCTTCCTTCCTCTGAGGGTACTACTGCTACTAGCTCATTCTAGCGACCCTTTTTCAAAATGGTTTCTCACCAGGACACTCTCCCAGTTATCCCCTATAATTTGAAGATGGAACTCAACCAATATCTTTATCAGGCCATGATGATACATGGTGTTTTCTATAAAATAAGTTCTCTTTTGAGCATTTGTAGACATTTTATTGAGGCTATTTAAGAGAAAGTAGGGAATATTCATCTAGTGATCTTCAAGAAAATGCATCATCATTCTAACATGGTAAAAATACATATACCTGAACCGACCCTCACAAGTGACAAATTTTCGAAGTATAAGTAATAAATTTCTCCATTTTCTCTTAAGGGTTGTGCTGGGAATACCTTTCTTGAAGAAAGTGGTGTCCATATTTGGAGTTTTGAGGAAGACCTTCCAATCTTCTCTGTTAATTACCATGTTCTTGAACCATTTTGCCCCACTCCTTGTTAATTCAATAACCTCTGTGATCATGGATCCTATTATGGTGATATTAATGCATCCTATTTTGGTTTCAGTTCCATCAAACGAGGGCGCAAATGTCTTGGTCACTTCCCTGTGAAAACCGTTGAATTTTTCAATGAACTGCAACCATTGTTTCTTTTATAGTAGATCCTTGGTCTAAGGGTATCCCTCCAAGAATTTCTTCGATGCTAGCTTAGTTCGAACAATTATCCCCATTATGGAGGATGCTTTGCCTCAAAGACTAGTTACCTTGACAAGAGAATGGTGTTGGTATGATTTTGTTAAGTGGCGGAAGGATGGAGTGGCTATGAATGTTCAGAGGAGAGTAAGAAAAAGTGGATTATAATAAGGGTTATAGGAATGAATCATACCGTTAGGTGCATTTAAAATGATGATTTGGTAATTACTTTAGCAGATTTGGAATGAGGACGTGACATGAATTTTAAATGGTGGCTTATGATATTTTGTTAGGTGGCCATCACCCTTAAGTTATAATGATTTCATTTTAATTTTCGGCAATACTATGTCGTCTTAGTCATATATGCAACATATTAATCCTTATTGCTAAATTAAAGTAGCACATACCTTTGATCCACTTTTTCTAACCTTGTTTGTTGTTCTGAGATCTCCTGCAGGTACTTTGCTTTGTCAGTTGTCTTTCAACTCAAATCACCAAGTGTCCTTGTAAGCTAAAAAAATAAAAATTATTAGGCTGCAGAAACTTGTCGTAGCTATAGAAACTTGTCCAAGCTGCGGAAAGTTGTTGATTCTACAGCTGAGAAAGAAAAACTTTTTAATAAAGGAACTTTATTATTTTCTTTTTGAAAGGAAAATTCGAAGTTCCAACAAAATTAGTTTTCACTTCTAAATTTTCTGTATAAACGTGCCAATAGCAATGTTGGTTTTTGTGTCATACTTTATTTTATATATATATATATATTTAACATATAATTTACTTAATATTTTTGTTTTATTTTTATCTTTTATTTATTTCTTTTTTTTTATATAGTAAATGAGTAAAAATTTCTAATGTGGAAAAGAAGAATAATCTTCTTGATCATTTTCAGTTCCGAATGATCTTGGAACATTTTAACAAATTCCTCTTTTTTCAATGGCTTCTGGTACAATCTGAATCGATATACATTTACTAATAGAGAATTTTTCTCTTCATCAATAATCCTGATTCTAACTGCACCATTGTCAAAAACACTTTCAACTTCATAAGGCCCAAACCCGTGGGTTGGGAATTTCCCCTGAAAAATTCTTGAATTTTGAATCAAAGAGTAATGCCCAATCTCCTAGATGAAGTTTCCTTTCCTTAATGTACTTATGATGCCATCTAGATCTCTATTGTTGAACTAGGCTAGTTCTCTGGAAGGCTTCTTGTTTGGTTTCATCAAGTTCATTTAGTTGTCTCGTCCTTTGCTTATGTGCTTCTAATAAGTCAAGATATAAATGGATTGTTGTCTTATAGGTCTGGATCTGGAACTCTATCAGAAGTAAGACTTTCTTCCCATAAACAAGTTCATAGGGAGTATTTCTTGTAGTATTTCTCCATGTAGTTTTGTACACCCATAAAGCTTCTGGAAGCTTTTCCACCCAATCCTTCCTGTGTAGATGTAGAATCTTGGTAAGGATAACTTCAATCACCTTATTTGTGGACTCAACGTGTCCATTGGCTTGTGGATGGTATGGAGTGGACTTCCTATGTTTGATTTTTTATTGATCCATAAGCTTCTGCACTAATCTGGATGTGAACTGTGTTCCTTGATCTGTTAAAATTTCTCTTGAAACACAAAAATGAGTAAAAATATCCTCAAAAATAAATGAAACTACATCATTTTCAGTAGAAAAAGGAAGTGCTTTAACTTCTACCCATTTAGTGACATAATCAGTACATACCATAATATACTTCTTTTGATTTGAAGGTGGGTTGATTGGTCCAACAAAATCTAGTGCCCACTTCTCAAATGGTTTGATGAGTACCTTTGGTTGCAGTGGCATTTCATTTGAAAGAGTGGGTTTTCCCATTCTTTGACAATTGTCGCATCTTTTAACATATTCTTTGATGTCCCTGAAAATGGAAGGCCAATAATATCCTAAAAGAAATATTTTGTAAGCAATCCTTTTGTCAGAAAAATGTCCTCCACATGGCTCATCGTGGCAACCTTTAAGTATTTCTAATATTTCATCCTCTCGAACACATCTTCTGATGATGAGATTTGGTCATGTCTTATATAACTCTTCATTAATCCATGAATAAGATGTGCTATTGTATACTATTCTTCTCTTTTCTCTAGGAGATAAATGAAATGGCATTTTTCGTGTGGCTAAATAGTTAGCAACATCTGCATACCAAGGTGATTTAGTAGACACTACAAAAAGACATTCATCAGGAAATTTATCCTCTAGGGGTTGATTTTTATTTTCATTTTGTATTCTAGATAAAAAGTCAGCAATTGTATTCTGTTTTCCTGGCCTATCTAGAATGGTTATGTTGAATTCTTGTAACAGTAAGAGCCATTTGTTTATTCTCCCATTAGTGACTAGTTTCTTCATTAGGTATCTAATGGAAAAATGGTCTGTGTAAACAAAAGTTTCATTGCCAGTTTTGTAATGTCTGAACTTGTTAATGGCATGAACTACAACTAAAAACTCCTTTTCAGTTACGAATAATTTAACTCTACAGGAGTTAAATTTTTACCGGTATAATAGATTGCATAAGGATTAATATCTTTCTGTCCCAATACAGCTCCTAAGGCTGAATATGAAGCATCTGTTGAGATATGGAAAGGCAATTTCCAGTTAGGTCCTTTTAAGATAGGTGCTTCAGGAATTCTCTTTTTCAAAGTTTCAAAGGCAGCTTGACATTCAGATTCCCAATTTAATTCATAGTCCTTGGTGAGAAGTTTAAAGAGTGGGGATGAAATTTTTGTGAAGTTTTCTATGAATCTTCTATAATATCTAGTAAAACCGAGAAAACTTCTAACATCTTTTTGAAAACTTGGCAATGATAACTTAGAAATGACTTCAATTTTAGATGAGTCTACCTTGATTTCATCTCCTGAAATATGATGATCTAAAACAATTCCTTCGTTAAACATCATGAAACATTTTTCATGGCTTAACGAGAGATTTGTTTCTTTACATCTTATTAATACTTTTTCCAAATTTTCTAGTGCTTCATTGAAAGAATCTGCATAAACTGTGAAATCATCCATGTACACTTCCACACAATCATGAATAAGATTAGAGAAAATTCTAAGGACTGCTCTTTGGAATGTTGTTAGAGCATTGCATAATCCAAAGGGAAGTACTCAGTAAGCATAAGTTCCCCATGGGAAAGTGAATGTGGTTTTATACTGATCTTTAGGGGATACCTGAATCTGGTTATATCCACTGAACCCGTCTAAGAAGAAAAAATATTTTTTCCCTGCTAATGTGTCTAAGACCTTATCTATGAAAGGTAGTGGGAAGTGGTCCTTTAATGTTTCTTTATTTAGTTCCCTGTAATTGATGCATACTCTCCATTTTCCGTTTTTCATAGGAATTATTACTAGGGGGGAACCCATTGAATGTCAGATATTGGATAGATGAAATTTACTTTTAACAATTTCTGCAACTCCTCCTTAACAATTTCTTTTAAATTTGGGTTCATTCTCTATTGAGGCTATCTAATCGGTCTTGCATTTTTTTCAATGTAGATATGATGTATGCAAGTTTTAGGATCAATCCCTCTCATGTTAGTGTATTCCCATGCAAAAGTAGAATAATGTTTTTGTAAAATTTCTATCAACTGATTCTTTTGCACTTCTTCTAGGTTTTCATTGATATTCAAGGTTTTTCCTGGAAAGATTTCTATTGAGGAATCCCCAAATTTTTCCATGGAGAGCAATGATACTTTTTTAGATGAGATATACTCATTGTGACTATGATCATAATGTGAGGAAGACGCATTATTTTCCAGTAAATTTAGAATTTGGTCTTCCTCTTTTACTTGTTCAATAGTAAAAATAGGTTGTATATCTTCTTCATCTTCTATCCATTCTTCAGTTTTTGTAACTATTGTTGTTCTTGCAGGAGGATATAATGTAAATTTCTTTGTAGAATTTCCATTTGAGATAAACATGTCACCTAATCTAAAACCGATGAAAGCATTAGTTGTAGCTAACCAAGGTCTTTCTAGAATTAATGGATGTCCTCCTAAATTATTCTTGGGCGTTAAGACCATGAAATTAATAGAATAATTCCAAGAATCTAAGCATACATAAACATCTTCCAACACACCATCAGGTTTAATCACATACCTATCTGCAAATTGCAATAAGGCTGGTGTGTATTGAAGGTTAGGAAGCCTAAATGTGTCCATAACGTGTTTGCTCATTATGTTTATGGCTGCTCCTAGATCAATCAGTGTGTTTGGTATTTCAATTCCATTGATGTGAATTTTTACACTGGGGCTTCCTGGATCTAAGTATTTTTGAATTGTCGTCTTCCCCATCATAATATCTGCAATTTTTCCAACTAACTGAATTCTTTTTATGTCTTTTATTTTTCTCCCTGATCTTTGTGTACTTAGTTCCTTAATTTTTTTTGCAAAAATTGGTATTTCTTTTATGGTTTGTAATAAAGGAATATTAATACAAACATTTCTCAATTCATCCATCATATTGTAATCAGGCAAGATAATTTGTTTTTCTACTCCTTCATCAATTTTCAATTGTTCGGGAAAAGGTGGTCTATTTGATACTGAGGGTTGTTCTATGATGGGAGTGTTTATCATAATTTCTTCTCTTTGTTTATTCTTCTTCTGAGGGAGAGAGGTCTCCCCTTCTTCTGATTGGCTTTTGTGTTTTTGAAGATCAGATTTTGGTTCTTGAATTATAGTAGGAGGTTTTCATGGTAACACTCTTCCAGACCTTAATTGGACATTATTTAGGTCTATTGGAGTTATTACATAAGTTTGAGGATTTTGCGCCTCCGTGTTGTACACCGGTTGTTGTGGTATTTTATTATTAGGATTCGGAAGTGTTTGACCGGGTAATTGATTTGTTTTTTGTGGAAATGGTAGGGAGAGTTATGGGTTTTGATTCTGAACTGGAATTTATGGTAATTGGTTTGCTTGGGGAATTTGATTAGATGGTAGTAGAAATTGTGGTGGAAGGTAAGATGACGAGTATTTTTGATATTAAGCATAGGCTCCATAAGGATTTTTCCATCCTTGATTCCAAGGCCGTGATTGTGGCTGAGCCCAAGGCTGCTAGGCTGAATTCCAATTATTTTGTAAAGACTGGGAAAATTGTTGTGGTCTAAATCCTTGTGATTGATTTGGTTGGGGATTTTGCCATGGTCGTTTGGCTATAAAGTAGAGAGGGTCTACTGGTTCTGATATCCCTTCGTCATTAAATACAGCCTTGAGACCTGGTAAGGATGGATATTCCTTCATATCATGATTATTTTCACATATGACACAGGTTTCTATGGCTTTAAATCTTAGGGACACTCTCTTAGAGCATGTTTCTTTCGACATTTGGGACAGAAGATAGAAAATGCAACATTTTCAGAATTTTTCTTGTTTTGTATTTTAAGGGTGTCTATCTGCTCACTTAGGCTCCCTAAAATATCTGTTTTGAAGGTATCAAGCAAATTTCCCAATTCTGCCCTGCTGACTGTCCCAGTTGTAGATTTGTTAATTCTTGACAAGAGAGGGTCTCTAGGACCCCTTCCAACTCGTGTTGTACCCCTTGAGATATGTACATATAAATCACAAATATCTACAAATAGTAGTTGGCAAATATCTCCCTTCCTAGTTAGGTTAAGGAGATTGATCCACTCATCTTTAATAGCTTTGAGTAAGAGGGCTTTTAAGGTTTCTTCATCCAAATTATCCATTTTTTCTCTTTTAACATTGTCAACAAACCTTTCTACTAAATCTTCAAGATTTTATTTTTCTTTTTGTGTCATTTTGAAGACTTCATCTTTAAGGTTACTAGGCATACAATAATCTCTATATTTTCCTAAGAAAGCCTCTTTCATTTGTCCCCATGTTTTTATAGAATTCACTCCTAGACTCATGAACCATTTTAATTCCAAGTCTTTTAATGTAGCAGGGAACAATTTTAACTTTTGAGCATCATGCAGATAGTCATACTATCTGCATAATACTTCAAATTCGAAGAGAAATGTCTTTGGATCTTCGTTTCTTTTTTCGTGGAAATTAGGAAGAATTGAAGGTGATATATTTTTATTTATGAGGGTTGTATCTTCATCAATAATAGGAAATCCAGAAGCATCTTGGTTTCCTGTGCCTCTACCCTCTCCTCTATTCCTATCTCCATATCCACCTCTAACCCTTCCTCCAATCCTATTTTCCTCGCCATGGACATTGTGTACTTATCCTTCCCCTTCTTCAACCATGATAGATTCTTTGGAACTAATAGAGTGTTCTTCTAATATTTCTGGTTCCTCTATCAATGGTTGTTCAAAATAAGTTTTTGATTCCTCTTATTCACTAGGAATTTCTAATTTTTCTCCCAAAATTTTCTCACAAGTGGAGGATAGAAAAATTAATCCTGTAGTTGGGGATGTAGGATTTTCTTCAATTACAGCTTCAGTAGAAGAAGTGGGTGAAGTTCTGGATTGGATTTCTGATCTTGAGATTTCAGGAAGCCTTTGTCGACCTCTAAAAGGAATTCGGGTTTGAGTAGGTGGTGTGGATTCTCGAAATCTAGGTGAAGTGAGTGTAGTTGTGGGACTTCACCTTCTTCCTTGCCCTACAAACCTACCTATAGAGTCTCTATCTCTACGCATATCATGTTTTGATTTTTTTTAACTTCTATTTGTACTTCCTCGACAATGATGCCAAAATGTTTGTCCAATTTAATGTCTTTAAATTGTCAATCATAAATTGTCAACGAGGGTACATGTATTTATGAAGTATAGGTGCACTATATGTGCTAGAAGTTATTCCTTATGTTGTTATGTTCTTGTTAGGGTCTATACATAATATTAGTATGGAGATGGTGTCATTGATTATATTAATGTATCAATCCTTAAAGTTATCAACTAATTTCTTAGGAGTTATTCTCTATTTAATCAATTTATGGATGATATGAGAGTGATTCTAAATTCTACTTGTGTTAGATTATTTTGGATTTTTGTCTTGAATCTTTATGTTGCAGCTCTAATTCACTAAGTGAAAGAGAAATCTATTCTATCAAACTATAAAGAAGTATTGTTTGAATTCAATTGTTAAGGAGACGACTCTCACACTTTTACTTATTCAATTTCATTCAAACAAGATATTCTGAACATCGTCTATACTTATGAAGTAAACACAGTTAGACTACACTAGATAAAAAGAAAATGAAAGAACCATATTGTACTAGGTAAAAGCAATTCAAATAGTAGATTAAACTAGGTATAAAGCATATGGAAGTACTCATGCATATAATGATTCACTGGAAAACTCATCATACTGCATTTCTCACACAAAAACAAAGTATTCAAGGAATGAAAAGAAATCTAATTGCAATTGGTTAAAGACCTGTCATTGGTTGTAGGGGCCCTCCAAAGATCAGTCCATAATCTCTGATCAATGCAGTGCATACACACAAAAAACCAATTCTATTGCTGGAAAATGAAATTTAACAAACAGTTTCAAAATTACATCATCCGGCGCGCACCAAATCACAGTGCGGCCATTGTTTTTATAACAAGTCTTTGGCATAACAACATGAGTTTTTTAAGCTTAATTCTAACTAAAATATGTCGATAAACCTTCGATTTTCTATTCCGAAAGCAAAATGATAAGGTTTTGATGAAACTCGAATTCTATTCCGGTGAAAATCCTGTGGTTGACTTTGGGGTTTGACAATGATATCCTGTGCTCATCATGATGAACTGGTTCAAGGGGATAGGAAGGGATCCAATGGAGACAGTTGCAGAAATCCAAATTAGCTATGGAAATAGAACAATTCTATAGCCAATTTCATTCTTTAACAAAACAATAGGGTATATAGTCAAACATGAAGAAGAAGACATATTATTTCTTACCTTTATCAAAACCTTGTGGATATGGCTTTATTTAGGTGGTAAATATAGGGAAAGAGAGGAAACATAGCCAAAAAGGGGTGTCATGGTAAGACAATCTTTGGACTCTACACTAGTATAATTCAACCTAGTCAAATTTCTTTCTCTACTCCAGTAGTATATTTGGTGCACAAGAAGGATGGATCATGGTGCATGTGTCCGGATTATAGGGAACTCAACAAGCTCACTATTAAAGATAAATTTCCCATTCCTGTCATTGATGAAGTATTGGATGAATTGCATGGAGCAATTTACTTCACCAAGTTGGACCTTCATTCAAGATATCATCAAATCAAAATGAATATTGAAGACATTTCGAAAACAACATTTAGAACTCATGAGGGTCATTATGAATTTTTGGTCATGCCTTTTGGCCTTACCAAAGAACCTTCTACATTTCAAGGTTTGATGAATTCCATTTTCAAACCCTTCCTTGGAAAACTTGTGTTATTATTTTTTAATGATATACTAATCTACAACAAGTCTTGGAAGGATCACGTTCAACATGTTGATAGAGTGTTCAAAATATTGGAGGAGAAATAATTATATGCAAAAACCTCCAAATGTTTCTTTGGAGTACAAGAGGTGGAATATTTAAGTCATATTGTATCTCATGAATGTGTTAAGGTAGACCCTAGCAAAATTAAAGCCATTAAGGAATGGAAAATCCCCATATCCATAAAGCATCTGCAAGGATTTCTCGAGTTGACAGGGTATTATCGCAAGTTTGTTAAGAATTATGGGAGAATAGCAGCACCTCTAAAAACAATATTACTGAAGAAAGATGCATTTTCTTGGATTCTAGAAGCAACGAAATCCTTTGAACATCTTAAAGAGGCAATGTGCCAAGCATCGGTCTTAGCTATGCCAGAATTCACAAAAACCTTTATTGTGGAATGTGATGCCTCGGGAAATGGAATTGGTCTTGTTTTAATGTAAGAAGAAAGACCCATTGCTTTCAAAAGTCATCCATTCAAAGGAAAATATTTACACAGCTATTTATGAGAAGGAAATGTTGGCAATACTACATGCACTTAAGAAATGGCGACCTTACCTAATGGGGAGACACTTCAAGGTAAAACCAGATCATGATAGTCTTAAATACTTTTTAGAACAAAGATTATGTTCAAAATAGTAGAAAAACTGGGTCACAAATATGTTGGGTTATGACTTTGAAATCATCTACAAAAAAAGGAAGCAAAATTTTGTTGTAGATGCACTATCAAGAAAGGATGATGATGTGGAAGCATTGTTTTGCACCATTTCTATTATCCAATCAGATTGGATAAACGAATCAAGGGATGAATGGAAGAATGATGAAGAAGTGTGGGCACTCATTCAAAAGTTACAACAACACCCCAGTGCATCTGATACATTTAGCTGGGAAAATGATTCGTTATGGTACAAAGATCGCTTATACCTCTGTAAGAATTCCCAACTAAAACAAAATATTCTTATGGAATTGCCACACCTCTCCCTTAGGAGGGCACTCAAGATTTTAAAAACTTACCACAAGGTTAAGAAGGAATTTTTTTGGGATGGCCTTAAATATGATATTCAAAAGTTTGTGGCAGAATGTTTGTTTTTCCAACAAAATAAAGTTGAAACAATTAAGACCCCATGTCTATTACAACCTTTATCCATTACAAGTCAACATTGGGAGGAGGTTTTAATGGATTTTAGCATAGGTTTACCCAAGTCCAAAGGAAAGAGTGTCATCATGGTGGTAGTTGATTTACTTACCAAGTATGCACACTTTTGTGCATTATCTCATCCTTTTAAAGTTAGTAAAGTTGCTACTACATTTATGGAAACAATTCAAAAGCTACATGGAAACCCAAATATTATTGTAAGTATCAGAGATCCCATTTTAATTGGAAATTTTTGGACATAATTATTTTCTTGTTTGGGTACTCAGTTAACTCATATCTCATTGTGTCATCCTAAATTTGATGGTCAAGATAAGACAGTGAACAAATGTTTGGAAGGATATCTTCGTTGCTTTGTATCTGATAAACAGACACAATGGGTCAAATGGTTGCCTCTGGCTGAATGGTGGTATAACACTTCTTTCCATGTTGTAGCAAAAATGACCCCATTTATGGCACTTTATGGATATCATCCACTATCCATCACATCATATTTAAGAGAAAATTCTAATGTTCAAGTAGTGGAAGATCACATCAAGCATCAACAATAAGTTCTCCAGCTCTTAAAGGATAACCTCACTTTGGCACCGAATAGAATGAAACAACAAGCAGATCAACATCGCAGCGAAATAAGATTTGATGTAGGTGACTAGGTATTTCTACATCTACAACCATACAAACAAATGTCCCTCAAGCAAGTTAAGAAGGATAATAATTATCACCAAAGTATTATGGTCCATACAAGGTGTTGCAAAAGATTGGTACTATGGCATACAAATTGAAGCTTCCTACAACTTCCCGAGTGCACTGAGTTTTCCATGTTTCATGCTTAAAGAAGGTTATAGGTGACAAGCTCCCAATTCAAACAATATTGCCAGAACTTGACGAGGAAGGAAAAATCATATTGGAACCTGAAGTAGTCGTAGAAACCAGAACTCGACAGCTACGCATTCAATCAATTTCATAGTATCTCATCAAGTGGAAGAACTTACCCGCTAAAGGTTCCACATGGGAGAATGATAATTTTATATAGAAGCATCCATAACTACTCAAGCATTGAGGACAACATTTTTCTGAAGGAGAGGGTCATGTTAGACCCCTATAATACTAGTTCATTCCCTTATTATTATTGTCACTATAGCCCCTTATTGTTATTGTTGTGCCCATATTGTCCCTATATTGTTATTATTGTGCCCCATAGAATTCCACTATTGTTATTGTTGTGCCCTTACATTATTATTGTTATGTCGGCTTGACTATATTGTGACGCCTTAAACTCCTATATATAGAAAGGAGGTCTTGTCATTTGTATCAGCCAAGAATTGTTCATTTGTATAATGTAAACAAGGTTACCCCCTCGAAGAAGCTGATTTTGAAATCGTTGCTCTGTCTTTTCTTCTATTTTGTAAACTAGTTACATAATAAAAAAATAACTTATATTATAAGTATAATAATGATATTTTAAATTAAATCATAAAATAATTATATAATCTTTTTTCTCATAAACAAATAATATACTACCACACTTAAAAAATTACCAACTTTATATACAACATTGTATAAAAAATATACACATATAAACAAATAAAATGATTTTTATTTTCAATTTCGCTCTCTCTTTTGAACCTTTCTCACCCTCACTTTTTAAAAACATAATAAACTAACATGATTTCAATAAAATGAAAGGAAGCTAATATTTAAATATGTAATAAAAAAAACCTATAATTTAAACAATCGTTAGTACATTCCTATTCCCAAGAGTCACCTTAATCATCATATGTTTGGAAGAATATAATAGGTTTCAAATGGATGAATAAATTTTGACTACATGAAGCCGTGAATTGCAACCCTCATCTTTTGTACTATAGAATTCACTAGATAAATTTGAATTGTATGGTGGCGTATATTGTATATTTATATGCCGTGGCAACTAGGTAGAGGCAGGGCCACAAGATGTGTATCAACCATCAAAATCTGTGTATGGTCATGTATGTATCAATGCCTGAATGAATCATTTAGTAGATTTGGTACGGTCACTGTCACGTACTCTTAGCGTAATAAATAACCTATAGCATTGGAAATAAGGCTTGCCCTCTTGTAGAGGTTGATGTATGGCTTTGGGCTCAGTCACTATAGTGATGGCGGCTGACCTATGTCACCATCTCAAAAAAATTCAAAACCAATGTTTAACTATGGAAATGCTGAAAAATTGTTTGAAAATTGTTTGTACGATACACATTAATAGAAAAATGTGGTTACTATAATTCATTGCTACCACAGTGACTTAATAACCATATATTAATGTATTTTATTAACATAATAAATGAGATTATAATGAAAGAAAGAAAATTATTTTAATGTCCATGAGGCTAAAGATAGAATATGTGACATATTGCTTCTTCATCTGCTTGATGTATTCAACCCTTTTTTTGCGAAGGCTCACAATAAATGCTCCCAACTTCTCGACACACCCCTCGCTAAGTAGATTATCCCAAGAGATAGCTGCCAACATATTTGCATAAGTTTCCTTATTGTCTTTGAAGGCCTCACATTCTAAAATAAAATGCTTTTTTGTTTCCACTTTTCTGGAACAACAAAAAATGCATACTCTTTCCTCCCACACTTCTTTTGGCCTTTTCCAGTGCCCTGTTTCACGACGAGTTGATGAGAATTAGTACTTAATTGAGCAATAAGAATTTTGGCTCCCCAAGAGATATTGACCTCTAGGTATGCTTTTGGTTGATGACTATGGGTGGGATTAAACACTTCAATATAGTACTTTTTCTTTCTTCATAGCTCCTTATCCCAAGTATGCTTGTGGAACTTATCCATAACAAAAGCTTTTATCTATTTGTTGTTTATGGAACACGTGTTCAAGAAAATACCCCATTTACTAAAGCATTTGTTATTTTTCTGCATCCAAGTCTTTTTTCTGTTGCACAATATGTCATTAAATACAACCTTAGGCCATCTATCCTCTTCCATTTGCTCAAATTTTTTTTAAATACCTTATGACTCGCACCAAAGTGATTTCTTCCATAGGAGTAGCCCCTATTTCACTTAACAAGATAACATAAGGAACTGCACTTTTAATGAATTTGTTTGTAATCAAATGCTTTTGAATTTTCTCAATTGGTTTCTACTGCACATTAGATGTACTACTGGCCCATAGTTCACAACCATAGAGAATCACCAGAATCACTAGAAGCCAAAAAGAGTTTGAGTGGTTGTCCAGTCCCATAACTCTGCCTCTCTACACCTATTTTGAAAAGCATAAAATTCTTTCCAACCCCCCGAATTTCTTTTCTTTCGACAACCATCACAACTTAGATTTTTGTTGAAGTCAATTCTGAGGTATTTGTAATCCACAATTTCTTCTAGAATGTTTCCTTCAAAGTAGAACTTATGTTGGTTATGTTTTTTTTAGAGAAAACCACTACATTCGTTTTGCTGATATTGACTTGCATCCCCACACTTCTACAAAAATGTTCAAGGGATAGTAAGTACTCTTGCAACCCAAGAGTCAATTTAGCAATTAGAATAAGGTCATTTGCATACAAAAGAAGCCTTATAAAAAACTTGCCTAAATAAATACCATCACGCCCTTGCGAATTTAACCACTCTTCAAGCTTGTCGATATATAAACCAAAAAGGGTAGGAGATAGTGAGAAACCTTGCTTGACCCCAATTGCTTCTAAAAATTTCAGAAATTCCTGTTGAAGTTCTAACTTTGAATTTCACCTCTTCATACAACGTATGCACAACTACTCTCAAATGTTTAGGAACCCCAACTTCCTCCATTCTGTGCCAATGCTTATCCCTAGGAACAGTGTCAAACACTTTTCTGAAATCAATACAGCAACACAAGCCTTCTTCATTTTTCTCCTAAACTTTTTCAATAATCTGCCTTAAAGTTATACATGATCAACTATGGAATGTTTAGGTCTAAAACTCACTTTCCCCTTAGCACGCTTATGTCTTTCTTCTGCCCACTTGCTAATTTTATTTTCTATCATGCTTCCAAATAGCTTTGCAAACAAAGGGTTTATCATGATGGTCCTATAATTGGAGGGATTATTGACATCATCCCTCTTGAAAATGGTATTGCAAAACTAGTTGTCCAATTTGTGGGGAGCCCCTATTGTATGATGTTGTTGAAATTTTTTGTAATGTGAGGTGCAAGAATATTTGAGCCCCACTTTAGACATTCTGCTTGGAGTTCATCTAAGTCTTTTTCTTTTACAACATCCAACTTCTTGATACCCATCTCTACCTCTTTCACCGTGAAGAGTTCAATACCAGTGTTGACCAAGGGGGGAGGGTTAACCTTGGGATCTTGCTCATAGAGTTGTCTTGCATATTCAAACCATTTAGAAGCTATAATACTATTTCTAGTTTGTATATTTCTCAATTGGAGCTCCTTCCAAAATAATTTGGGATTATTTTTGCCAAGGAAGATTTATTCTTCCCTCCTTGAAACCATGAAATCAACCTTTTTGTTTCTTAATAACTGCTTGTAAGCTTTGAGATTTATGTTATCCTTTTTTGAATCTTTCTACATTCTCCTTTGCCTTTTTGCATTCCTCGTCAAACCAAGCATTAACCGAAAATAAATTTATTTCAGACTTCTTAATTTTTTCTCTTTTGCATGTTGCAAGTGTGCATGGAATTAAATGCGTTAATTCATGACTATGAAGGTCGTGAGTTGTGATTTTCTCCTTCTCGAAGAGCCTCTCTAGTGTCATTTTGAAGGTATGACAATTTTATGGAGTCAAAATAATTCTTCCCTCTGGGAGATTTTGTTGAACATGATGAATTTTTTACTCTAATTGTTTCATTCCAGTCCAATAGAAACTTAAATAGATTGGCTAGTGATCTGATATTAAGTTCCAAAGCTGATCTCCAATCAAAAATTCCTCCATTTTCTCACACAAACCATGCAAGCAAATTACATAATCTACTACACTTGCACCATTTCAAGTATTGCAAGTGAAATTGCCGGACTTTGTTCATCTAGTCAAGCCATTACAAATGAATAAATCAAAGCCCAACATAGAGTAAGAAATTGTTCACCAAAGAGATTGCATCCCTTGTGCTATGAAATTGTTTCCCACTGATGATTACTCTCTTCTGTAAGCCAAATAGTGTCACAATATTCTTTACAACAAAGAATGCTAGCTTGCTTACTTACAGTCCTAGCATTGAAATCACCCACTATAAGGACTTCACCTAGCTGAGAATATGTTGCAATATTTGCTTTTAAGGCTACAAATGGATCTTTCTGATCAAGCCCTATACCTTTGTAGATTTTTTGAACTTGCGGCACAAAATAGCATGCTGCAATTCTGACTTGCTTTCCATTTTCTGATATTTTAAATCAAATGAATTGTTTATTTGAGTCTTATTTTTCTAAATGAATGAGATGACCTTCTTTCTCCCTCAGTAAAACCATGATACCCCCGTGCCCTTTTCCATTCCTTGCTACCTTGTTCCACACTACCATATTCCAGTATCCTTCAGATAGAGGTGTCTTGCACCCTTCATGCTCATGTGTTTCTATGAGACACATTATGTCTTTGTCTTCTGTAATAGGCCTCAACCCAGGTCCTCATCTCCATGGGTAACCTCTGGAGTTCCAACAAAATAATCTTAAAGAAACCTGGGTATGACTTGATTGCTATTTATTTTGACATGCAAGACTCACATTTGAGTCTTTTTCCTTGCTTTCCCATACATACCTTTCTTCCTGATTTCCTGTTGAAGAGTTTGTTGCCTCTTCAAAATGTTTACATCCCCCTCACCTTAAAGAAACTTGACAATGTTCATTCCAAGAAAAGTTAGCATCTTTATTAAATTATTTTAAAAAGGGAGAAAATATTTTTGTGAAATTATCTATATCTCCTAAAGAAACCGACATGACCTAAGAAGCTTTTGACATCCTTTGGAAACTTTTGAATAGGTGTCTTAGTAATAACTTCAACCTTTGTTAGATCAACATGAATCCATGAAAAAGATATGAGATATCCAAGAACAATCCCTATAGTCTACATCAATTGACACTTAACACTTCTCAAAGTAAGGTTAGATTATTAATATCTAATCAACACCTTCTTTGTATTTTGTAGTGCTTCATCAAAAGAGTTATTATACACAAAAGAATCATCCATATAAAATCTCATTGCAATCACGAATAGGATAAGAAAAGATGGCTAGTATTGTTGTCTAAAAGGTAGCTGGAGCATTGTACAATATAAAGGGAAATACTCAATAATAAAATGTTCCCTAGGGACACGTAATGCAATATTTTCCTGGTCTTCAAGTGCCATCTGTATTTGGTTATAACCACTGAAATAATAAAGAAAAGGGAAATACTTTTTGTCGGCTAGTGTACCCAAAAATTGATCAATAAAACAATGGGGGGAATATGAATTTAAAGTGGCTTTGTTAAGTTCTCTATAGTGAATACAAATCTACCACTTACTATTCATTTTAGGCACTATCACCAAAGGTGAAACGCACTCGCTATCTGAAATAGGATAAATAAAATTAACATCTAACAATTTTTGCAACTCCTCTTTTACAACTTCTTTTAAGGTCACATTCACTCTTCTTTGGGGTTATCTAAAAGGGTAGG
This sequence comes from Pinus taeda, assembly GCA_000404065.3. Lineage (NCBI taxonomy): Eukaryota > Viridiplantae > Streptophyta > Pinopsida > Pinales > Pinaceae > Pinus > Pinus taeda. Next base: position 21,295 of record APFE031140453.1, read on the forward strand.
AATATTCCTAAGTATTAATATGATGTGTGCAAGTGTTAGGATGGATTCCCTTCATGTCATGATAGCTCCAACAAATGCACCAACATGTTTTTGCAACATGTTAACTAATTGTTCTCATTGCAATTGATTAAGTTGTGAGTTTATGTGTAAGGTTTTACTTGTTCTAATTTCAATGGAAATAGTTCTACATTATGGAATATTTTGTGTTTATATAACAATATGTGATGGTTATGGATCACAATTTTCTTGAAAATTTATACTAAAAATCAAATGGATCAAGATTATCTAAAGGTTCCAAATTAACAAGAAATTTTTGGATCTAATTTTCCTTGGTAGATTCTTTAAATTGCATAATTTGATTGTTAGGTCCCTATAATACTAGTATAACCCCATATTTTTATTTTTATGCCCCATAGAAACCCACTATTATTATTGTACAACCCTTGCATTATTATTGTTATGTGAAGTCCTAATTAGATTTTGAACATTTAGACTCCTATATGTACCAAGGAGGTATTTTCATTTGAATCATCCAATAAATGTTGACTTATAGGATGTAAAAGGAGGTTTCACCCTCCAAGAGGATTATTTTCAAGTCTTTGATCTCTCATTTCTTCTGTTTTTGTGACATGGCTACATAAAATTTAGTATCAGAGCTTTGGATCCTAGGGTTTTGTTGCTTCAAACATGTCATCTTAGAATTTTTGCTATAATTTTTTTTTTTTTTGCGAGGTTTCAGAAGTTGAAATTTCTACCACATGGATCTAAAATTGTTGAACATCATGTAAAAATTTCAAAACTTGGTTCAATATATTCTTAGAGATATGCTTCAAGGAAGTTAGGGTTTTTGTATGTTCTAGATTTCTGTCTCAAATAGGTGTCTCAAGGAAAATAGTCATAACTTTTGTTTCGAGCATCCAAATTGAATTTTGTAAAAACTAGATGAAATCAAATAGGCTGTAGTTTCTTGGGTACCATTTTTAAGGCTTAAGTTTGAAACAGTGACTCATGGAATTTCATACAAGATCTCTCTACTGAACCAATCCATACTAAAGGTCATCTTGGAAGATTTGGCTTAACTTTATCTTGAAGAATCCAATCTAGGTCTAACTGGTGGTGTTGGAAAGAAGACACAGAGGGATACCATAGGACGAAATTTTAGACCTTTTGAGGCCAAAATTAAATATATATAACAATTTCAATGTCAGCCTTATAAGCAAGCTCAAAATCAAGCTTTAAAAGGTGTATATTTTTAAATTTGCATAACTTTGGCTAGAAAAGTCAATTTGAAGTGATTCAAAGGGAATAGTGAATGGCATATTTAACTAATTGGTTCCAAAATTCCTCCCAAACAAAAAAGTTATACACCCATTAAGCCCTCATAAATATCCGTTGTGGCGCATGAATAAGAATAAATGAAACATGATATATCAAATTTACGGGACCAAGTGCAACAAATTTCGCTCTCACAAAGAGCCAAAAAAAATTATCTAAAAGGGGACATGGATGGTTTGAAAGGGAACATGGATGATTTAAATTGGTATCTTGAAGGTTTAAAAGCATACATGGAAGGTTTGATAAAGTTTCTACAATAATGATTTCCTCATGGTGACAAGGTATCCCATGAGACTCATGATGAAAACAAAAAGAATGTGAATCATGATTTTAGAGACTCCAAATTTGGGTTGAAGACCAACCACACTCCAAATATTGATATGAGTAAGTTTGATGGCAAGGATCCAGTAAGGTGGATACAATAGATGGACCAGTTCTTTGATCTACATGATGTGCAACACACAAAAAAGGTACACATTGCATATTTATATTTAGAACCAAATCAATTTGTCTAGTATCGATGGATTTTTTATCATAAACCATTTGTCACTTGGACAAATTTTATTGAGAAATTGATAGCACATTATCAGGATACAAAGAGAAATACATTATTTATCCAATTGATAAGACTCAAACAAAAGGGTTTAGTTGGGCAGAACATTGAGGACTTCCAAACATTAAATATCAAGGTAAATGATATTCTATAGGGGCATATGATTGATGTCTTCATATGGAATTTAAAATATGACATCCACATGAGGTTCTCCTTTGGGAACCTAAGTCATTGGAGAATTCATTTAGGGTGGAAAGAAAAGTTGAAAGCAAATTTATAGCAATAAGGAAGTTTACCGCTCATAACTATAAAGAGAGAAGTGTTTTTACTCCTAGACTCCCACAACCTACAAGGTTGACACAACAACAACTAGAGGAAAAAATTGCAAAAAGGATTTGTTACAGTTGTGATAACGAATACACTAAAGGTCATAAGTGTGTTGAGAATAAATTATTTTACATAGATTGTGAAGAGGAGGAAGAAAAGGAAAAAGAGATATCAAAAGGACAAGATATACACCCAGAACCAACCCTGAGGGTTGAAAAAGAAGAAATGAACCTGACCATATATTGTAATGCATTGGAAGGAATCGCCACTCCTCAAACTCTCAAGATAGAAGGATATATCAAGAAGAAAAAGGTAATGTTGTTTATTGATTCAATAAGTAACCATAATTTTATTCATTTTAAGATAGCAAAGGAGTTGAATTTCTTTCTATATCCAACACGTGAGTGTCAATTGATGGTTGCAAATGGAGGAACTATAAGTTACTCAGGGAAGTGCCATAATATCAATTTAACCATGGGGGAATATGTATTGAATTGTCCAATGCTTTCAATTCCAATCAGTGGTGATGATGTTGTATTAGGATTCCAATGGTTACAATATTTGGAGATGATGGCTTTTAATTTCAAGAAATTTTCTTGAATTTTTTCTGGGAAGGAAAGGACATTGAATTAAGGGGCATCACAGGGAAAACTGGAAAGATAATTAGCTCTAATAGCAAGACAAATATTTTGAAGAAGGAACAATAAGGGGTAATTGTGCAATTATACTCACTGGATGTTTAAACATTTAAGTCATTTGTTTCTCCAAATCTCCAAAGAGTCCTTGAAAATTATTCTAAGGTATTTGAGACTCCCAAATTTATTCCACCTATTCATGATCATGATCATGTTATTCACTTGATTACCGAAAGTGTTCCTCCAAACATTAGACCTTACAAATATCCCTATTCCCAAAAGAGTGAAGTTGAACGTATGGTTGAAGAAATGCTAGAGGAAGGTATAATTCAACCTAGCAAAAGTTCATTCTCTTCTCTAGTAGTATTGGTGCACAAGATGGATCATGGCGTATGTGTATGGATTATAGAGATCTCAATAAGCTCACTATTAAAGATAAATTTCCCATTCCTATCATTGAATAATTGTTGGATGAACTACATGGAGAAATTTACTTCACCAAGCTAGATCTTCACTCAAGATATCATCAAATTATAATGAAGGTAGAAGACATTTCGAAAACAAAATTCATAACTCATTAAGGTCATTATAATTTTTTGGTCATGCCTTTTGGTATTACTAATGCACCTTCCAAATTTCAAGGTTTGATGAATTCTATTTCAAACCCTTCCTTATAAAATTTGTGTTAGTATTTTTTGATGATATACTAATCTACTACAAGTCTTGGAAATATTGTCTTCAACATGTTGACAAAGTGCTCATACTATTGGAGCAGAAACAATTGTATGCAAAACCCTCCAAATTTTTCTTTGGGTTGAAGGAAGTGGAATATTTGGGTCATATTATATCTCATGAGGGTGTTGTTGATGGTGCTAGAAATCCATCAACCAAGGGGTATTCCTGATGTGAAGTCCTAATTATACCTCACAGTGTTTGGAATAGGAGCCCCATTGGGAGTATTGGTCCAATTTCCATGTATTATTATAGATTTCCCTTGGATCTAACTGTCAGTGAGAGGGAGGAACACCTGTGCACTTTCAAAAAGAAAGAAGGTGTGTCTGGTGAGTGTTTGGTTGTAGGTGTGTCAATGTTATTCCACTTCAGGGTGGGAGGGGGGGAGAGTAAAATGAACTTATAAGAGAGAGGTAATAGTACCACCCTAGTATAGACACACGTAACCAAGAAGGATCCATCTAACATCTAGCGAAATAGTCCACAAAATATGTGATGGTCATTACAACTGATCAGTGAGAAACATTTGTCTAGTATCATGCAGAATAGTCCATAAGGATGGGACAACGATAACAACCATTACGAAAAATTCTCAATAAGATAAATACTAAAATAAACAAAATAGTTCAACTACTTTAGCACAACTGAAAGAAAACATGAAATACAAACATCTGCAGAATAGTCTTACAAATATTCATAATCCATGCATGAAGTACATGCTAGCATTGAAGGCTTCTATTATTAATCAAAAGTTCCAAGACACGTGTATTCAATAAACATCACTGGCTCTGATAGTGGAGCATTGGATCCACTCCTTACTTTTCAAAAGAACTAGCTTATCTCTCTAATGCCTTGCGGGAGGAGCCAAGGTGAAAATTGCTTTTCTCATACAATGAGGATGTGTATATAACCAATGGGGTTATGCTTCACCTCCCTTGTGACTCTTTGACTACCCTCATGATTGTTTGACTTCCTATGACTTTTCAAATTAGATTACTCTTCATATTCCACGTGTTTCCTTTGGACTTCCACCTTATAATACAATTCTAATAGATAATTACATAATTCACAATAATGATGTGGCATATGATGACTGGTGACATGACATGACATGACACTGATGACATGGAATGCATGATAACATGGAAGTTCAAAGTTGTCTTTTGCTTCTGCTTTCTTTGTGTCTTCTCGAAAATATGGTGAATGTTCTTCTTCCTGCTTATGACTTGAATATGAGGAGTATTCCATGTGATCTTGATATTTCATCTTATGTTATAGTAAGGTGTTCCTTTGGCTTCTCGCCTAATGATAATCTAATCTTTTCAGCTCCATATGTGTCTTCTAGCATGTCCTCCTTCTCCATCAGTTTCTTCTTCATCTTTCCATAGCATGATACGTTACCTTCATCTGCAATCCACTCATGACAAGACAACATCAATCCAATAAAACCATAGTCTAAGATGGTGCATATTGATCCATTCACTAATCCAGAACCAGGTGACAGGATGGGAAAGAGGCTTAATGACTGCATAATTGCGCATCTAAGGTAGTTAGGGGTGAAGCTTAGGCATTGAGACTACACAATGTGTAGTTCAGGCCAGACCGAGGAAGAAAACTGCACAATCTAGGATCTCAATGTTACAGGGTGAGGGGATGGGCACTGGATCAACCTATTGTGCAGTTCTGGAGGATAGAGGAGGTTTGGCCATTATGTGATTGTGCAGATCAAGAGCTCAATGACTGATCTTGAGGCCAGAGATTGTGAAATGCGCAATTGAGGCCAGGATGAAGAGATGGATTGCCCAATTTTGGGGGTCTAGGTCTAGAGTTTGAGCATTGAAATTGTGAAATGCGCAATAGTGGAAGGATAAGAGGCCGGGTGATTATGACGTTGTATATTTTAAGAGCTCATTACTGAGGCTTATAATGGGACTACACAATGCACAATGTTGGCTTGGCTGGAGAGAAGGATTGCAGAGTTATGGGACTAAGGGGTTGGGATTGAGCACTGAGGCTAGGAAATGTGCAGTTTTGGGAGGAAGAGAATTGGAATTGCACAATTCCAATAGAAAAGGTCACTACTTGAGGGCTGAGACTGCATATTTCATAATTTAGGAGGGATGGATGAGGTTAGGTTGTTGGGAATTTTCTGAAAATTGGCTAAGTGTGGGATCAAAGAGATTGATGTGCACAGTGATATGACTTGACTATGACCACACACTTGAAACAATTTAATGACACAAAAAATAGACCATCCTGAACACTTTAACAACATATTTCCCTCAATGTGACAACTTTGCAATGACCTTACGACAAGTGTGATACTAAAGGTACACTTTGCGGCAATCATGATGACACTTGTGCGTTAATACTTAAAACTTTGGGAATGAGAGCGACTAATGTTTAAATGATTAGAAAAACTCATTCACACAAAGATAATTCCTTGAAACCACTAGAACAAGCATACATAAATTGTGTGACAACTAACATGTGAAAAGACAACAATTGCTAATGTGTGAATGACTCTTGCAATATGTGAATGACAATGAAAGTAACACATGCTAGAGAAAATATAACATGAAAAAGACACTAATTAAATTGAAATCAAGCATAAGAAACTACCAAAAACATGAAAATAAAATTCGCGAGAACAAAGCTTCGTGGAAGAAACAATTTACAAAACTCACCTAAATGTAAGTACAAACGCAGCTAGAATGTGAGAAATTGTCATTGTCAGTGCACACTGATTGTCGACATGGATTGGACATCACACATGCACAATATTGAACATGCTATACTTTTCCAATCTTGCATAAAATAATGTGCTCATGCACTTATTATAGACTGAGTATTTGTGAGCAAGTGAATTTGGCACTTCCAATCCAGGAAGGGAGCTCAAAAAGCATAAGATGACGAAGAAGTGACTATGGAACGACCAATAGCAAGATCCACAATAGGCTTTGAAATTTGAGTGTATGCAAAATTTTGGAGGGTGCTTGTCGTAACGACAACACTTGGCGATACACTATTAGAAATGTAGCTTCTCTACCTTGGTCAATTCTTTCATTCAGGTTCTAGTTCTTCAGTAAGTATTGATTCATCATTCAGATTACCATGGATTCCCCACTTACCTCATCCATAAACATAGTCCCCTTCATTCCTTACTCGGTTAAAAAAACATAAGACCAATGATCACACAATGTTTTAAATTAGGATAAGGTGATAAAGTTCGCGAGATTTAGATTTCTAGAGTATAGTTTTTCATCTTTGATGTTGCTCTGCTACTAGCAGGCCTGGATAGTACCCTGGTGGAGTTACTTCATGAACAGAAACATTTCTCGATTGCCAACGATTCTAGACAGTACCTCGATGGAGTTGCTTGCTTCACCTCTCTATGCAGGAAGCATTTATCTTATTTCACATTTGTTTATTTATTTATATAGGACTATGCATCGAAACTTATTTATTTCATGGGAAGAAGAGGGATCTTGACTTATTGAGAGAAAGAGAGTTTTTCCTTTCGAAGAAGCATATATAAGACATATGATATTGGTTTTCTCATTTATATTTTCCCCTTATCCTTCTCTATTTGATTGGATCAGCCCTAAAACAATGAATTATAATAAAAATGTGGGTGTAGGCATGAGGTTTCTAGAAGAGACATGGAGATCATGGTTCAACACAAGGCTTTCTTAACACAAGAAACATATATTCCATCGGAACATCATTGACCAAAATATGTAACCAAGACGAGGAAGAAGGATATAGAGTTAGCCAAATGTATTAGTGTCACAAAGTCCTTTTCTATTTTGCCACATTCCCTTTTGGGCCAAAAATTCATCTCCATGCACGGTCTCACAAAATGAAAGGAAAGACAAAGCACAACAAGGAAACAAAACTAGAAGACAAGACAAAAAATGGCTAAAGGAAAACATGATGTGAAACCAAAACAAGAAAACACGAGACAAACTATAGGAAACGAATGTAGGATGGACATGTATGTAAACTAAAATGAAACTAGACATACTCATAACTTAACCAACTACAAGGTTTGGATCACATATAATGGAATTTCCAATGTAGCCACCATAATTGTTCCTTACCTGCAATCACAAAGATGCAACCGATTAAAACAAATATAAAACAATGTGCACCAGAAAAGATAAGAACTTGAATAGCTTGCACAAAAATTTGAAGGTATTTCCTGTGAGCAGAAAGATAGGACATAGCCACATCTTCTAACCAATTTATATTCTTACCCTTTTGATGAGAACCATCATAAAACAAGCCTCTAAATCTTGTTACGAATGTGTCTCCATCTGCTCCAAACTCCTTAGCAAGCGTGAGGAAAGATCAAAACTTGTTATTTGTGATGGAGCTTTCCAGGTAAGATTATTCCAACCATTCAGTGATTGGATCATAAAATTCATGATAATCCTCCTGAAAACCCCAAAATATTTGAAAATATTAATTTTAAATTAGAGGCACAAGATTACGATGGGAATCTTGTGAAGGAAAATAGATCCAATCATATTCAGTAGTCAAGTCGAGACAGTGAGGACCTGACATAACCACCAGTGAAGGATGAAGTGCCTCAATCACTTGACAAAAAATTTCGTAGTGAAATGTTGAGCGATGAAGATCGAAGGATCTAAACAACTGTCATTGGATATATTGGTGGGAAAATGATAAAACAAATGACAGTCGTCAAATATAGAATAATGATCAAATGGGTCAATTAAAGCATCAGATTCCCAGTTTGTAATAAATGAAGATAAATCAATTTGAACAATTTCTCAAATGCTCTAAATAATAGAATCATCTTCCCCACATGATGAATGTGAGAAACTATTTATTTGTAACTAGTAAAACACTACACTAGCATTGTAATCATTGAAACAAGTGAAAATGCATTCTAGGACAACAAACAAATGAAACCAATCAACATGCAGAAAATGAAGAAGAATTTGATTCACACAATAACTCATGCATTCATTCACACTTAAGAGGATTTTAGGTGTGATGAAAACAAGATTCATGATATAATATTTACAAGGAAAGCCAAGAGCTACTCATCATGAAATAAATATGATAGATATGATTCCTTCAACCAAATATGGTCTTTGGAATGATCAACTTCGCAATTCCATGACTCTATGAGAGATACACATTCCAAACTCAAGTTTGATGCTAGAGATTTGTATGAAGATGAATGAACTAAAAAAGATTCTTGAATTTGGTCAGAAGTAAAATCTTAGAAATTTGAAAGATCATGTCCAATATACCAAAAAATTTTCAAAAATAAATTTTCATTGAGTGAAGTCATGCAAAGAGAAGGATTGTGCAGGAGAAACCATGTCTGACTTAGCTCAGGGGGCTTACCAGAGTCACGATATCCTGGCATAACCATCAACATAATTTGAAGTGCCTCGACTACCTGGCAGGTCCCAAAAATTTCCAGGATTGTAAAATCACATTTTGAAGATTGAACTAGATCATGTATGGTTTGTGAATAACTTCTACCACTAGATTCAATAAAGCCATTGCTAATTGGATGGTAGCCATCTCTTTCACTGATTTTACTGGATTTTTTAATTTCAACAACCAGATTACTAAAGTCTAAAGATTCTTCTGATCGTGAATTCGAAGATGAAAGAATCGAGGAAATTTCATGAGCAAGTTGGTTTGAAGATTTGTCTTCATGCAAGAGAAGAGATGATGAGGGATGGGAAGAGTACTCAATGATTTGATTTTTTCTCCATCCGATAAACACCTTCCAATTATAAACCCACTTTTCTTCCTTGACTAGTGCACGAGCTTATTGGTGCGCGATGACCGTAGATCTTTGTCCATCAGAGGGTTGTGACGGCTCCTCTGGATTCCTCTTCCACTAGCACTTAAGTTTAATCTTTGTCGTTCATTTCTTTTTCTTTATGCTGTGCAACTTAATCTTGATCGCCCATTGACTTCAACCTCGTTCGTTGATCTCCAAGATCCAACGGTTCCTGTGCATCATCACCTCATTTCTTCATCCTTCCTCTACTTCATTTTTACGTGGTTTCGGTTTACTTCAGGGTTTAGGGTATTTATTTGTCCTGCAACACAACCCCCTCTTGGACTTAACTCTGCATACTTTAATCACTGTCACTCCTGAATCTCAACTATGATCCTTCAAATGGATTCAAGTGACCCAACACGATCCTTCATCCTTGCTTCTTCTTTGTGTTCTACTCGAACTCCACCTGCATACATATACTATGCAGAAACTCTAACCCACTCACAATTTATCCTTCAATTACTCAATCCACACTCACACAATTCAGGAATTGAATCTCTGTATATATATATATATATATATATATATATATATATATATATATATATATATATATATATATATATATATATTATAATATATAATAAACAAATTATTACATAATGAGACTCTCTGTCTCTCTGACCTGATTTTCTAATTAGTGGCCTCTATTTTCCTACCTGCCCATAGGCTTACAATCAAGCCTATCTAACTTTCGACCTGACTGACTAACCAGCTAACCATCTAACTTGACTATGCCTTTTCGGCTTACATTTACACAAAAGGATTCTACAACCAATTCCTGGTTTAGATCCATAACCTTCTCAACAAAATCCTAAAATCTCTTCCTTATCTCTAAGGATCCTCTTTAATCCACAAAATCATGAACTAACTCCTAATCTAAGTTTTACAATTAATTCTCAATTCTCTCAACCTCTCAACTATCCTGATTCTCTCATGTTCTCCTACATTCGAGAACATTTACAAATATGACTCACAATACTTAATTAATTCCTATTCTCATTAAAATCACTCAAAATCCTAAGTGATTACATTAATTTTAACACTAAAGAAACTAACTTCGTTAAAACACAAGACTCCCCTATGTCCACTAAAATACAATGATTCTTCTGAGCTAAATGCTCCTGCATCAAAATTTCTAAGGAATTTGTGAACCAAATTTCTAATGAGCCATATTACATGACAAATGATCTAATTTCTTCATTTCCAATTGATCCACTTGACTTTATGGGTACCACTGGCTCTAATTTTTGTAATAGGAATTGATTAGTGTTTTACAAAGGAAGCTTGTACTTGCATTTCCTCCCAATGGAGAGAAAGGGGTAGTAGAGATAGCTTGTTGCACTAAACCATTAACTTGTGGTTTGTCTAATCTTGATGGCTCCATGCTTTTGGGTTCTCCATAACAATGAGTGAATTCATCCTACAATGAATTGTAATGAATGTAACCCTTATTTGAAACTTTAGCCATATTTCTAGGAACTTGATCATTTAAAGAGATTTTATATGATCTAGAAGGGTTCATAGGTTGTATGCTTAAAATATTCTCATGTTTCCCTTTGTCATGTATACTTGAGACCATTTTCTATCAATTTCATTGATTCCTTTCCTGCCTTTAGATTTGATCATTGGAACATACTTAAATGTTGAGAAGCATTGTTGATATGGTGGTTCTTGTAAACTAGAGTTTGGATAAGTTGATTGCATATCCATCCAATGATGTTACAATCTCCAACATGGGATTAGTAGTTCCACATGCTACCTATATCAGGTTTTATGCTAGGAATAACCTCTAAAACTCTTACGGTACTAATAAATGAATATTTTTATTACATAATTGCATGGCCTTGCCTGGAAATATCAAAACCCCAATGGTTAGCATGATCGATATGAAGCAATAGCCAAAGACAATATTTTCACATGCAGTGGGCTGAATAATATTATTAAATGGAGCATCAGTTAGTACAGATCTCAATTTCACCTGATGTTCCTTTGAGTATTACATGCCTATCTAAGTGAAACTTCAACAGTACATTTATATTGCTTGCACAAGTATATCATGAAGCACCATATTAATGATTCCCCACAAACCCTCACCTCTAGTAAGGTTGTGTCTTCTTCCCATGATGCCCATAATTATGTGATGAGTGCAGTATATTCTAGAATAACTGTGCCATATATCCAGTGTGTATATAGATGTATGCATGTATTCATGTTTTCCCATACCAAACTAATTTTAATATTTGGAATATTTGGAATTAATTTGGATGCAAGGTTCCATTTATGTTAGGTCCCTATACTACTAGTGTAACCCCTTATAGTTATTATTGCAACCCCCTTATTGTATTATTATGCCCATATAGTCCCCATGTTGTTATTATTATGCCCCATAGAAGCTCACTATCATTATTGTTGTGCCCTTACAATATTATTGTTATGTAGGCTCAGATTGTATTGGGACTCCTTAGACTCCTATATATAGAAAGGAGGCATTTTCATTTGTATCATCCAATAATTGCTCATTTGTGTAATGTAAAGGAAGTTCCCCCTCAAAGAGGCTTATTTTTAAGTTTTTGATCTATCTTTTCTATCTTTTCGTGAGTTGGTTTCATAACATTTGGTATCAGAGCTTTGGATTCTAGGGTTTCCCTACTCCAAATAGGTCATTGTGAATTTTCGCTATAATTGTTTCTCTATGAAGTTTCAGAAGATAAAATAAATAAATAAATAAAAATAAAAAATCTTTCTGAACCTCAGGTCCAAATTTTAGATCTTGTCTCACGATATTTTCAGAGATATGATATGAGGAAGTTAGGTTTTTTGCAAGCTCCATAATTCCATCTCAAATAGGTCATCGTTGAATTTTCGCTATAATTTGTTTTCTAAGAAGGTTTAGACTCTGAAATTAAAACCCATTTGATTAAAAATCTTGGTGAATGTCGGGCCCGAATTTTAGATCTTGTTTCACTATATTTGCGGAGATATGGTCCAAGACATTTAGGGTTTCTGCAGGCTCCTGAATTACATCCCAAACAAGTGAACTTGGGAAAATCATCATAACTCTCTCTGAGCATCAGAATTAAATTTTGTAAGAAGTCACAAAAAGAGGATGGACTGTACTTTTCTGTGTATTTTTTTAGGTTTGCAGGTCAAAACAGTGACACATGGAACTTTGTACAAGTTCGCTCTACTGAAATAGTATATAATCAGGTCATCTTGGGAGATTGGGCATAACTCTTTCTTGGAGAATCCAATTTTGATCAGACTGGTGGCATTGAAAAGAAGACGCAGAGGGATATTTTATATCTTAATTTTAGACCTTGGAGATCCAAAATTTCAGAGATACAACAAATTCAATGTCGAGCTTCTAAAAGAAAGAAAAAGAATGACTCGAATCAAGAAAATAGAAACACCTAGTAAGAAAAATTGGATGGATGATTTGAAGAATGGCGATTGAAGCTAAGAGAAAAAAGTTTATATGTGCCATGAACTAATTGATTGGAGGGAAGCTATTAAAAAAAGCTGGAAGGTTTGAGGAAGGTGGGACAAAGTGCTACAAGAGCCTCTAATGATAAAAAGCAGTAGAGGAAACCAAATGAGAAAAAAATAAGTTAATCAGATCATATAATATACATTGGATGAAAGACCACCATATTCCAAAGATCGTATGAAGAATTTTGATGGAGAATCCAAAAACAGGATACTACAGATGGATATTTGATCTACATGATGTGCAACTATACAAAAGGACGTATTACACTTTAATTTGAACCAAACAATTTTATAGTATAAATGGCTTGTTCCGTAAACCACGTTTTCACCTGGCAATTTCACAGAGGAAATAAAGCCACATTATGAGGATACAAAGAGCAACACCTTCTTTAGCCAATTGATAAATCTCAAACAAAAGGGTTCAATGGCAGAGCACATTGAGGAATTCCAAAAATTGAATATAAGGGTAAATGATATTTTAGAGAAGCATAGGATTGATGTCTTCATAGGGACTTTAACATTCAACATGATCTTCGTCTTTGGGAACCTGATTCATTGGAGAAGCCATTCAGGTTGGAAAGAACAATTGAAAGAAGTATTATGGCAACAAGAAATCCTACCACTCACAATTATAAATATGGAAGTGTTATTTCTCCTATCCTTCCATAACCTAAAAGGTTGACACCAAAACAATTGGAAGAAAAAGGAGAAAATGACCTTTGTTACAGTTGTGATAGAAAATACACTAAAGGTCATAAGTGTGCTGAGAAGAAATTATTTTACATTGATTATGAAGAGGAGGAAGAAAAGGATCAAGAAACGTCAAAAGAAGAAGATATACACCAAGAACCAATCTCAGAGAAAGAAGAAATGAATCCGGCCATATCTTGTAATGCATTGGCAAGAATTACCACTCCTCAAACTCTCAAGATAGAAGGACATATCAAGAAGAAAAAGGATAACCTCACTTTCATGCAAAATCGAATGAAACAACAGGCAGATCAACATCGCAAAGAAAAATGTTTTGACATAGGTGACTGGGTATTTTTACAACTACAACCATACAAACAGATGTCCCTCAAGCAAGCTAAGAAGGATAATAAATTATCACCAAAGTATTATGGTCCTTATAAAATGTTGCAAAATATTGGTACTATGGCATACAAATTGGAGCTTCTTGCATCTTCCCGAGTGCCCCCATTTTTCCATGTTTCATGCTTAAATAAGGTTATAGGTGACAAGGTCCCAGTTCAAACAATATTGTCGAAACTTAACGAGGAAGGAAAATTCATATTTGAACTTGAAGCAGTCACGGAAACAAGAACCTGACAACTATGAAATCAATCAATTTCAAAGTATCTCATCGAGTGGAATAACTTACCCATTGAATATTCCACATGGAAGGATGAGAATTTTATACAGAAACATCTAGAACTACTTAGGCGTTGAGGAAAACACTTTTTGGAGAGGGGCATGTTAGGTCTCTATACTACTAGTGTAACCCCTTATTGTTATTTTTGTAACCCCTTATTGTACTATTGTGCCCATATAGTCCCCGTGGTGTTATTATTATGCCCCATAGAAGCCCACTATTGTTATTGGTGTACCCCTACAATATTATTGTTATGTAGGCTCTGATTGTATTAGGACCCATTAGACTCCTATATATAGAAAGGAGCTCTTGTCATTTGTATCATCGAAGAAGTTTTCATTTGTGTAATGTAAAGGAGGTTTCCCCCTCGAAGAGGCTAATTTTGGAGTCGTTGATCTATCTTTTCTATCTTTTTTTGAGTTGGTTTCATAACAGTTTCTATAATTTCAATGAAAATCTTAAGAGTTTTGAACATGTTTATTAGGAATTTGAACATTTGTGGGGTGTGAAATGCCCACGCTTTACCATCTAACCAAGAGAAGTCACCTTGTAATCCAAATTGTCCACTTGTAACTATAGAGTAAATATTCACAAGAGAATCTCCTAGTGGGACTCACTTCTTTCTAACATGAATTTACCCAGGGTAGTTTTGATTTTCCAATAGAGATATTATTTTGTTTACATATATTGGGTGTACCTTGATCTAGTATTACCCAAGTCTGGATTCCACTATCCTGTATTTTCTTCAACCTCTGTATTTGATAGAAATATTATTCCCACTCTTGCTTCTTCAATCATTTCAATTCCTCTCTAGCTATGCTAGGGGTATGCTCCAAATAATATACTACAAATGCTTTTATGTCATCTTGTGCTCTCATGTGCAAGGAGACTCCTTGACCTTGACTTATGTGATGGCTAGGGCAAGAACCAAGATGAGACATGGATTTTGATAAAACAAGGTATGGGGGGAGTGGGATAGGGTACACAAGGAAAATATCATGTTGGAGATACCAACAAAATAGTGTCCACTAGCCTGAAAGATAAAGCAGAGCTACTTGGAACCATAATATCAACAGAGCCAGATGGGCTTGAATTGGGCACCAACTTATTAACTAGTCATGACCTTATCCATCTTCACAAAGTGAGGTTCATGAACAAGGCCATAATTACAGTCATGTTCAAATATAGAATGTGCTCATTTCAAATGATGCTGCTCCAAAATTTCTATGAGATATGACATCTTGGACCATACATTCTTTAAAAAACATCAACACTTTTCTTGTTGCAAATTATGGTGCATTAAAGTTGATGCTTTGATTAGATGAAATACGTGTGTTCATATTGTCCAACTAAATTTTCCTTTCAGAAGTGGCTAGTATGTAAGATTTTACAATAAAAAGGCACCTGGATATTATCTACCAGATCTAGATGTCTTTATTTGTGACATCACTTAGTACATGCAAATTTTCCTTTCAAAAGTGACTAGTAGGTAAGGTTTTAGAATAAAAAGACACCTGGATCTTATCTGACAGATCTAGATGTCTTTATTTATGACATCACTTAGTACAAACAAAAGAAAGAAAGAATTTACATTAATTCCCACTAATTGTTGAGAATTGGTCAATAGGAGTCTTTAAGAGTCTTTTTTTGGTATTTGTAAACCCTTTGAGTTTTTTTATGGGGAGCTATGAACCCAATGTTGTCTTAAAACTTAAAATGGTAGAAAGTACAAAATTTTGTTGGTATTACTGCCAAAACATGCCTTCCATGGGCTTTAAATATGTGTCTCAACTATGAGAACCTAAGACCTTTATCATTGCTTTGTATCTATGTTGATGGGATTCAAAGAGATATGTTATCGGTGTTATATATATTATTTCAAGGTTATCAAAGAGACATTATTTGTTATGAAATGTATACTTTGAGGTGCTACACTGACATTGAATATTAATTTTAAACTGAAAATATTTAGATGCACAGCTGAACATTGAATTAAGATTTAATGTTTTACATTTTTACAAGAAGTATTGTTGTGGACTATTCATTTGCTTGCCACTGCATTTATTTTTCATGTGTTTATACCTTTCTCGGAGAAAGGCATATCAAATGAAAAGTCTCAGATTTGATAGCATGAATTTAACTCTATAACTTTTCAGGGATGCCTAAGTAGATAATCTAGAGATAGAAGGTAGAGGATATCATACAAATTTATATGTTGTTCGAGGTAGTTACAGTGGAGGAAAGGAGGGGAAAAGTAAAATGTTAGATCCATGGTCAGAATTCTGTATCTAATTGCTATTCATGGTATGGAATCTGGCATCAATAGAAAACTCAGAGTACCTACGGATTTATTCTATGTATTTTGTGGCATACATTCAAATTTACAGTCTAAAAAAATTATTATGGTTAATTTCTAGATATTTATTTGGAAACCTAATGGTGCAACCATTAGCTTATGTATCATTAGTAATATAACATAGTATGTTTTTGTGATTTAAAGTTTTCATGTCACTGTAGTATTCAGACTCACATCTTAGTTATACTAGTGCATTCATCTTGTGGTTTAAGTGGTTGGTATTACATTTCCAAATTGATTTTATTTATTCATAGTTAATTGTCTTTCTTTGTTTACAATTCTAGAGTTAGATTAAATGCTTAGAATAAACAATACATGCATATTCTCATAAATAATAGAAATAAGATTTGTAAAAAAGATGATTGTATTGTAAAAGACCATGACTTTAAAACTTTTCTCCTAACTTGTTCAATTACTTACATCCATACATGCACACTCAACAATTATGTTGTTGGGTTAGAATCTCAAAGGACAAAGAACTTGGAATTTTAGGGTCGACTTGTTGATTCTTTCTTGCAATATTGTTGTGATTATTTCTTGTATTTAAAGTATGTTGTTTAGTGGCATTTTTATTTTTGTGGAACTCCGATTTTTTTAGGTGTGTGTTGCAAGTCTTGAAATTCTTGCAAAAATATTTTCACCTCCTGGAGATGGGTTTGGAGAACCTAAGATTACAAGTCTCAAATTGTGTTGACCATTTTGTTGTGTCTATAACCTTGCAACTTTGGGTTTTTTCTCTTGTACACATTTAGTGTGTTGGGGGTTCTGGGATTACACCTCTCCAAAACTTCATGTTTGCAATCTTATAATCTTGTGGTTAAAATCTCAACCAACCACAACTTTCTTGTGATTTCACAAGGGGGTGTTCCACTTTCCTTTATTCCACAACTTTCTTGTTGCCAAAAAATGGGGGAAGCTTTGTAGCCCTTTCCTTGCAACTTTCTTGTGATTTCACAAGGAGGGTTTTGAGTCATTTCATCCTCACAACTTTCCAATTGTATATTTTTTTAGTTTTGCAAGATTCTGTGAACTTGCACAAGTAAAATTCTCTCATTTTTGACATATATTAGTCCTCTCCTATTTCAAGTTGATGGGTATATTTTTCTTAGGTTTTTTTACAAATGTACAATATATAATGGAGGAGGGCTTGTAGGTCTTTCTATCTCACAGCTTTCTTCTGATCTTACAATGGGGGTTTCAAGTCCTTTTCCAACTTTTTTAGCTCACAGATTCTTTCACTTTTGCAAGTCTCCTAACTCCTTGCAGAGTCAAATTTTCTCATTATAACTTATAAGGCCTCTCACATTTAAAGACATGGAGCATTTTGTTGTTCTTCTTGATGAATGTAGAAATCAATTCAACAACATCATAGCTCTCCTTTTATCTATATATACAATTTTGTATTTTTACAATTAAATCGTTTAGACATGGCCTAGACCAGAAGTTGAAATTTGGAAATTTCGTTATACATGGTCTAGCCTAGAAGCTGAAACCGACTCTTAAATAGGATGAGACAGGGGTATTAAAAAATTTGTTGCAAGAGATGGCTCAGAGAGCAGGAGCATCACTGCTTGTGTATACTACTGTGTCGTATGGTCTAGGACATTTGCCCAATTTTACTTGCAATGTCGAGTTAGCTAGGTTAAGTTATACCAATGAATGGGCCAAGAATAAAAACAGACCGAAAAGAATGTTTCCATGACTTCCTGGTCAAGTTTAAAACAATGTAAGTGCTTCTTAAAATTTTACTATTTTATATATATTTTAAGGTGTATTTTTATTATAATAGGTATTGTAGTTTCGAGCTTGTGTTTTTATGTGAAGTTTGAGAAATGTTTTTCTGCCTTGATACTAAATAGTTTAGTATGTTTGATTTATATATGCTAATTTTATTGGTTTTTGTGGGATGTTAGTGGCAAACCAACTTGGTTTTTGTTCATAGACACCAACAGGGGGAGAATGTAATGATGAGCAGGGGAAATCACTATTTCCAAAGCATTTGTACAACATAGGTCCAAGGAGGTAGCATTAGCCCAATGGTTGAAACAACAACACTCAACATCCAGGAGAAAGATGCTCACCCAAAGACAGAAAGTAGAACCATTTTGTTGAACACCAACATCATGAACCCTGGGCTGGAGGAGCATCACAATGGGTTTCTTCTGATTTTCCTGCATAAGGTTGTTCTAGCTTCAATTCTAGTCACAATCATCATTGTCAGTAGCAATTGCATCGTCTTGCCCTGCCATCGTCTGGGTCTCGGATTTTTCCCCTAATTAGGTCTATTTTTCCGTAGAGGAATAAAGAAGACTCTCTTCGTGATTCACCTTCATCCTCCTCTCTCTCAAGGGAAGCTATTCCAGCTAATAGTTCTCTTGTTGGTGACTGTGTTGGGAGTTCTCTGCATGAGCCATTACCATTAGCATTGTCTAGGGAAGCAATTGTAGCAAACAGAGCTACCTGCAAATACTAGAATTTTACATAAAAGAGCATATCAGCAAGTTCCCACCCCATTTGAAGAACATGAGAGGGATGAAGAGGAATGGCTTAAAGGAAGTCTCCCAAGCAATAACAACATTCCTACATTGAGCATTTCCAATGTATCAGAAAGGGTTGAAACATTTGATTCTACCAATTTTTCACCCTAGTCTAATTCAACGAAATCATGGGGTTTTCATAGGCAACAACAGCATCAGCAGCAGCAGAGGCAACAACAATGGATGCCATAAACTATTCCTCAACCTGGGTCATCCTTTTTAGCACCTGGATATTGTGGGTCTCCTTCATCAATGGTTGGACCTGTGACAATAAGGACTTCAATACCATTTTGCTTAGCCCCTCCCCATCAAACAACTAATTCGTATTTCTTAAGCAATGACGCCAATTTGGTGCCTTCTCCACTCCAAACTGCATGGACAATTCAAATTAAATCTGTTATACCAGTTTGCAACTTTGCTCTAGTCCACCTGTGTAGAGGAATTTACCACAAAACTCAGACCCGAGTTCCTTAGATAATGAAGACTCCACACTTCAATTGCTCAATCAACTTAGGCTTTGAAATTTTTCTAAAACATGTTGATCTATTGATATTCTTCACATTTCATTGTGAAATTTTCCTCTCTTCCAGGTTGTTATTGATATGAGAGGGTAGTATCTATTATTGATTCTAACTTTGATTTTCCCTGTAGTGTTTTATGAGGTTATAGAGCTAAATGTTTTTGCATTTTCTGGGCAGCGTATATTAGAGACCAGATCTGGAGAGTTATTCCAATGAGTTGATATTTTGTATATGCATCCAGTAGTGTTGTTTGTCTTCATCATTAGGTTCTATCCACCTAAATTGTTCACTGTAAATTCAATTTTTGAATGTGAACATGTCCATTTGTTTATTGCAATGGATTTCTAAAGTTGTCATTGGAAATACAAATTCATTGGTGATTGTTAAGAAGAAATGCAAAATAATTGAATATATGAAGACTTCCAATAGAGAGGGAGAATGAAACCCCAAGAAACCCAAAAGATCAAACTGGGAAAGGGTCCGGAGGGCACCAAGGAGAAATTCAAAGGCTAACAATGTCATTAACCCTAATATATCATATCATCCAATGTTGAAAAGAAGTATGTGATGAGCTTTCTAATGTCCACCTACCTAATAAATCTGGTAGATCTGCTCAGAATGGTTCTTGTGACCAAAATCATTTAGAAGATAAAAATAATAGATAGTGAACCTAGAATTAAAAATGTCGAAAGATCCATCTCGTAGAGAATATGGTCAAAGGTGAAGTATCTCATGAAGGAGTAGGGAAATACATCTATTGCCTTGTATTGTAAAAAAATATTTGAGCCATAAGAAATTAGATATCAATGTTCAAGTATTGGAGCAAAGAGGAAGATCTATCATGCCATCTATTTATGATACTTTGGCTAGCAAGTTGTATGGAGAATTGGATAGTTGTAAGGATATGTTTTCACTTGAGTGGGAGTCTTCCAGGCAATAAATCTTGTGCAACATGGTCATGACATGAAAAATCATGGAAGGCAGAGGGGCCAAAAGTGTGAGATAATTTTCTTGCATGAATATACTTGGAGAGCATAGTAATGAGTACTCTCTCAAGTAGTTCCATCATGTTTCACTTAGGCACAAGTTCCAATCTTCACAATTGTAAAAGAGAGAAGGTATCACTAAGGTATGGAAGAGGAAGATCTAAGCCCAAATATCTTGGAATTCAATCTGGAAACATTTTTTCTCTAGTGTTTCTGATCCTTTATATCCTCTACTCCACCTTGATTTTGTTGTTGGGATTACACTGAAGGATGGGCCGGAGGATACTACTCCATTGTAAGTGTAGGATGTCACCATTACTACCTCCTATTATTTATAGGTGAGAGTAGTATTATATGCCTCCTTCTCAGACATGTTGAAAGCTAGAATATTTGATTTTGTAAGGTTGACCTGAAGGCCATAACTATCACAAAATGATCTCAAGGTGTCTAGATGATTTTGGAGTATTTTGATTATGTGGGATCATATTTACATCAACTATCATATTTACTTAAAATACCACAATACTTACAAGCCTCCAAAATCATCTAGACACCTTGATCTCATTCTATGATAGTTATGGCCTTCACCTTGCAAAATCAAATATTTTGGCTTTCAACATGTTTGAGAAGGAAGCATCTAATACTACTCTCACCTATAAAGAATAGGAGGTAGAAATGGTGATATCATACACTTACACTGGAGTAGTATCTTCTATACCATCCTTCAGTGTAATCCAAACAACAAAATCAAGGTGGAGTAGAAGATACAAAGGATTAGATACACTGTAGAAAAAACGTTTCTAGATCGACTTCTAATATATTTGGGCTTAAATCTTCCTCTTCCATACCTTAGTGACACCTTCTCTCTTTTACAATTATGAATATTGGAACCTGTACCCAAGAGGAACATGATGGAACTACTTGAGAGAGTACACATTACTATGCTCACAGAGTGTATTCATGCAAGGAAAACTATCTCACTTTTGGCCCCTCTACACTTCCATGATTTTCCATGTTATGACCATGTTGCACAGGATTTGTTGCATGGCAAACTCCCACTCAATCCAAAACAGATACCAGAGGGTTGGTTCCATGAATCCCCATATTAGATACAAATTTAAATCCAAATTGACCGAGATTCATCCAAGATTCATACGGATGATGAACATCAATGTCACCACACAATAATAAATGGATTACAATGGATTTTCTCGGATTACTCAATAATGAACAAATTACTTAACAACAAAGGTTATTCCAATTGTTTCAACTATTATAAACTTTAATGCATACACCATTTTTTATTTATTTCTACATATCTCTTTCCAGCACAGTTGGTGTACAAAAGCAAGCTAGGTATACACTTGACTCACAACTAACTCAAGCTCCCACCTATGGGGTTACCTCAATGAGTGAGCACTTGGGAAAAGAAGTAAAAGGAAGGATTTTCTTTCACAATTTCTAAAAGGAATTTATATTAACTATTTAATGGATTTTCTCAAGTTTCTCAATAATGAAGGGATTACTAAGCCAACAAAGGTCATTTCAATAGTTACAGCTACTATAAACTTTAATTGGTATGCTCTTTAATGGATTTCTCAAGTTACTCGATGATGAACAAATTACTCAACCAACAGAAGTTATTCCAAAGTTACACTCTTAAATATATTAATGGTAAAGTTAATTAATAATATAATATATAATATAATAATATATATAAAAATATATATATATATATATATATATAGTATATATATATATATATATATATATTAGATATATAGATATAGATATAGATATAGATATAGTTGAGTTAATATGTTAAGAATATGATCCCAATACTTAAAAGTCATTTTGCGTGTCTAAAATTTAGTTGTAGTGATGTTTTGTGTGGGATGGATTTTAGCAATGTATTTTTATGATTGATGTAGACAAACCGAAGTACAACAAGGATTTTTCTTGATGTCTTGGATGTTGAGAATCCAAAATTCAAAAATAAACTTGACAGGGTGGTAGATATCAACCAACAAATAATAACAATTGGAGAAAGCCAAGCTCCTAAATTTGTGAATAATCTCCAAAGAATTCCTCTTAAAGCTACTTTGGTGTCATAATTAATAACAGCTTATTTGATGCCACCCATGGATTCTAGTTCTTTGGATTACACTAATTTTAAGCCACGTGTTTTGTACTAGATGCATTTCATACATGCATAACTACATGGCTGCACTATATCGTTGAGAATGGAGCTCTCTGACTCTATGCCTTTCTTTGTAGTTGTTTCACTTTTGAGATGTCCTACCCTTTTCTAGAAAAGCATTCATATTCTAGCATAAGATTGTCTTTACATATGCACATGCTATATGCAATGTTGGAGTTCTCTAATCTAAAGTTCTCAACAATATAAAGTCCCTATGCCTTGTTAGTAAACAAAATATTTAGACTCAATAGGTGTTTTTATGCCATGATTTGTGCAAACATTAATCCCTCATAGCTTGAAAAAAGTGGTATAGAAAATATTAATCTCTCCTACCTTGAAAAAAGTGGTGGTCAAGATCAACACTTACAAGAAATTTGTGGTGGAATATTATCAAAACTGATAGAGGGATATGCAAGAGTGTATAATAAAAACCTTGACAAACATGTCCACTGAAGCTTGCAACATTGTTTATAGGAAGAACAAATTATGTTTCTTTTTTCCAAACATGTAAGTTAGTATATTACAATTTAATGAATATGTATTCCTGTTATCCTATATGGTCTTATACTTTATCAAAAAATTCGTCAAGACTTCATAATGTTTTATAACTTAGTAAAAGAATCACCAAGACTTTACAAAGTTTTATCATTTAGTGAAAGCTTCACTAATATCTTACAAGTTTTTATAGTTCGGTGAAAGGTTCACCATGATTTTACAAGATAATATAATCTAGTGAGGGATTCGCCAAAAAATTTATATATACATATTATATTATTGATAAAATCACCTTCCATTTTTCCTATGTATCATGGGGACTCACCCATTTATTATACATATAAATTTAGGGGCGTTCTTAAAATTTTCCCTGTTGGGAAATATATGTTTGAGTTCTAACGCATGGCTATGAAAAGTCAGAATGTTAAAATGATTGTCCACGGTGTGATGCTTTACATAGAAATAAGAATATAGAGCTTTTCTAAGCTCTTTATCAAACTATTAAAGAAAAGGAATTTATAGGCCAAACACATCGTATATGTTTCTCTATCTCTACTTGATGGATTACCAAAATGGACTTTCTTTTCACTATTATATCTCCTCTAGTTTTCCTTTCTAGTTTATCGAGCCCAGATCCCCCATTAAGGGTAATGGAAAAATTATTATTGTAAACTAGTACCTTAAAATTTTTAATATCTTCCATGGTAGGTTATGTCTCTAGAGGTGTTGAGCTCATCGGGGAAGACGTACTAGTTCCTTTTCCATTGGTGGTTGTCTCTTGTTGTTGTGAGACTGAGGTTGCTTCTCTACACCAGACTTTGTTTTGGCGTGTCACTATACTCTTTCCTTTGATTGATCCATGGAGTGACTCTTGACAAGAACTTCTGGTCCCAGAATTTGAGAAAGGAAAAATGATTGAGCTCTAAACTCTCTTAGTTCTTCAAATTTAGGGTTCTAAGTTTTTGTATTAGTAATGCTAGAGAATTTAGTTATGACAAAAGGGGTGTTGTAGGCCATTTTTTCACATCTGATCAGTAAGCATCCTAATGGGATCAATCAACATCCTATTCCCCTTTGTCACCATCTTGCACAAATCCCTAAGCATCTTCCCTTCATCCCCCAGAGTTTCATCCCTAAAATACATCATCTAACTCAATTTGAGGACCAACGCTCCCTATATTCTTATTGGGGTGTGATCGCCTATAGGTTGCTCCATTGTGGCCTACATTGGTCACCAGCAGGTTGCTCCCCTTTGCACGTTCATTGGTTCTAGAAATTTGAGAGAATGATCAAGATTTAGGAAGCTTCCCCTTCTAGGAGTTTCCAGAATTTGTTTCAACTACTTAACTTGGATAAAACATTCAGATCATATCCTTCCCTACTTTAGAGTTTTCACCACTTATCCTTTGATCATATTCCTCCATCAAAGGTGGATCTCAAACCCTATATTGGTAATTGGATAAGAATTCCTAACTTACCCTACTTCTCTATATATTCCCAGCCTTCTATGTGGTTGGGGATTGGATTTTGGAGAGTGATTCTTCCATTATGCTGCTACATGGAGTGGTTATTATCTTATGCATTTGGGGTGATTAAAGGTGCATATTGTGAAAAGGAAAGGACAAGTCAAAAACTTGGAGGAGCTCTTATACAATAGCAACTGCTACTTATCGTTGTAATCTCCTTCAATTTATATTAATGCAAATAAATCATTGTTTTCCTATATGTGATGTTGTTATTTCATATATTTCAATACCATGTTGATCTATTGAATGAATTACTTAGATGATACTAAAGAAGGGGAAAATTTTCCCAAGGATTCCAAGTAGGCCTCACTCTGTCATCTATTTACTTTAAGGAAAATCACTAAGTTCCTTGTCTTTCTATTGTTCTAGGTTAGCCACCGACCTAGGTGAGATACTTTTGTCTGCAATCGTAAATCTCGCATAACAAATTGGTGACCATACAAGGATCAGAGTATTCTCTTGGTGGTTTCCTTGTACAATATGTTTGATTACCTCCTTGACAGATCTTTGTTATATCATCCAACCAAGAATAGACCTAGGAAGTGATTTCATTGAGCCTTTTTTGCATTTTTTGTGCTAGAATCCTCTTTCCCATACCCAACACACCCTCTGTGCCTTTGACAAAGCATTGCACCTCAACCTGGCCCACTCTATAGTAGCATTGAAATAAACTGGTGCCTCTTCTACACCAGCGTTGGCCCCTATTTTTGCATAAAAATTTCCTTAGTTCTTGAGCCTCTCTTTGGTCAGCCTACTTCCAGCTGAACTTCCCTGACTCTTGAGTGTCGTGTGTTCCATCTAAAGCCTCCATTTGGTTTCCATTTGTGTTGTTTTCCTTTGGTAAGAACTGGTTTTTATTTTTCTTTGTTCTTATCATTTGGTCGCTTGCAAACTGATTATGTTTGATTGTTGGTCCCGTAATGAATCGTTGTTCTAGTTCTCATTCTAAAAAGTGTAATTGAATCAGTAATTGAACATATTCATCTTAGTTTTCTTCATTTTGAAAATTATGTGTGGTGAAAATAATTTTTTTGCATTTTCATCTAGGTTTTATGTGTGGAATTGGAATTCCCTATTGTGAAATTGTATATTTTTGCTTTCATTTTTGCAAAAAAAATGTGTATGAGTCATTTGGTCAATTGCAAACTGATTATGTTTGATTGTTGGGTCACTTAGATGAATTGTTGTTCTAATTCTCATTCTGAAAAGTGTAATTGAATCAGTAATTGAACATTTTCATCTTATTTTTCTTCATTTTGAAAATTATATGTGGTGAAAAGAAATTTTTTGCATTTGCATCTAGGGTTTCATGTGTGAAATTGGAATTACCTAGTGTGAAATTGTATATTTTTGCTTTCATTTTTGCAAAAATTGTGTATGAGTGTTAATCGCCTTTGAGTGTCATCTCTTTTTATTTTTGAAATTTTTACCCAATTTCAGTTTGAGTCCTTTGTTCAAGAAATTTGAGATTATGTTTGATTTCATTGGAATCCTCTTGTGTTTTTTTTGAAGAATTATCTTGCATAGATCACATTTGGATAGTTAGAATTGTCATTTTCACAGTTGGAAAGGAAATTGTGCATAGATTACATTTGCATAGTTTTCAGGGGATTCATGCATTGATTACATCGCATGGTTTGGCATATTTTAATCCTTTGAATTGAATTGGAATAGTGAAATTGAAAGATATAGTTAGGAAGCTCTTGTTGGATGCATATTTGATTGTTGTGTCATTGTTTACACCTCTTCCCTACACTAGATAGCTTTCATTGAAATTGAAAAGAGTTCTTTTTGTCATATTAGTTGCATCATAGGTGTGTTCAAGTGACATCAAGTTTTGAGCCTTGAAACTGAAATCTAATTCAAGATCAACTCTAAAATTCATCTCAATTAATATAAGGAGCATTTTAAGCCTAACGACACACATAGAGGTCTAGGATGGAGACGTATTCCAGCATCATTAAACGTAGGAATTGTCATTGTTTTCCAGCATTGCATCTTGGGGGTGAAATCTTGTTCCACATATGTAAGTGTATAGGATCATTCTCCATGTAACTTCGAGTATATCGGATGGTGCTCCACGCATGATAAGTATATGGGAATTCTCTCCTCGAACGGTTACGCATTAGAAAGCACTACTACGGACTGCACTCCCACGTACCATTGAGTATATTTTGGGAGTCCCTTATAGGTTACTATCCATCCATAAGTAACTGAGTTTGTCGCCTTGTATACCGTGGTACACCGAACATAGCATTCAGGGAGATTGGTTGTCATACATTAAGTCTTCGGTTCGCCAAGGTGTACATTGCAGTTCATGGTTGCTTGGTAAACCTTTATTCCTAGTTACCCCTTTGTTTTGTTTGTGTATTTAATTTCTAAAATCAATTAATTAACAACGGAACAACATCCTTCCTATGGAAATACTCCTTAGTAGATCTTAGGTTGAGACTAATGGCAACCGTTCCTGAATCCACCAATCAAGGAAACCCCTCTGATGGGAATCCTGGTCCTTTTCCTTCTTTTGGAAATATTGGTGCTCCTTATATGGAAATGTTTCCCCTTCCCAGATTTACCATTTGTTTACCAGTTTGGTTATTTTTTACCCCTATGGTTCTGAATGTCCAAACTACTTCTCAACTAATTTCTCCTCCACCTAAACAACATCAACCTCATGTTGATCCTAAAGTTGACCCTTTGCTTTCTTCACCTATTGTTTCTTCATCCCTTTCTTCCTCTTCACCTGGTGAAATTTTTGATTCTAGTAACCATGAAGCTAAGAAGAAGAAGAAGCAAAACAAGTAAGGGGACAACCAAGCAACCATTGCTATGGACGCAACTAGTATGGACAAATATTTCAATGAGCTCTGTAAAGTTAAATTCCCTTGCATGCTTTGTAAGGGTGATCACCTTGTTAGATATTTTCCCGGTATTCCCAAGGCATTAGAAGTGTGGTCCACAAGCTCACATCAGCCTTTGTCATCAGCTTGTAGAGATCATGTTTGTGACAAACCTTCAACTAGTGATAGTAAGTTCCATTGGAAAAAGGGTAAAGTCAAATTTCCCTATAAGTTATTTGAAGGGAATCATCCTATTTACCTTTGTCCTTATATGGATGAAGCCTCAAAATTGTTAGAAACCTTACAGCTTCTCAACCACGACTTCCAGCTGGTTATTGGAAGATTTCTCCCAATCCTCCACTAGTTGATGAAGTGATTGATCAAAATCTGAATCCAATAAATCTTGCTCTCTCTTAAAATCCATGAGTTTGTTCATGACCAACCATTGGTTGAGAAAATGGTTGACTCGATTCCACCTTTAGTTGATTGTACCTTTCCCATAGAGATTGAACTTCATATTGCTCAGTTTCTTCTCATTTTTTCAAATTCCAATGAACTCAGGGGCAGTCCTCCCATTCCAATGGCAAAGGGAGGAAATCCTCCAATTCCCATAGCACAAGGAGGAAATTCTCACCGTTCCCATGGCACCCCTTCCAAGTAGTATGGTCACTTCCTTTTATTGGATTTGATTGGCAAGATATCGTCTTCCTCCTTAAATGCACTTCCAGATCATGGTACAGGCTTATAATGGGGTTGTACCTAGCGCAATCATAGATGAAGGTGCATTTGTTGGTATTATGTCCTTAACTTCTTAGCAAGCTTTCGGTTCTCCGCAGCTTATGCCCATTACCTAGAATTTTTTGGCTTTTAACAGAGAAACCATTCAACTGTTAGGGATCCTTCCTAAGTTGCCTATTAAATTGGGAGTAAAGGTTGTCTATATCGATGCGATGGTTGTACAAGTCCCTTTGGATTTTAATTTACTCCTTGGGTATGACTATGCTTATGTCATGGGATTTTTCAACTCTTCACTCTTCTGTGTGATGTGTTTCACGCATGAAGGAAGAATCGTGACTATTGACCATGTTTTGTTTGTTGGTCCTAATTTGACTCCCAATAAACCAGCTTCCCTAAATGGTCCTTATATGCAAGTGGTATCTCCCTCGCCTTAGATTAATTATGTGGAAACCTATTCCATGCTCGCATCTACTGATGATCTAATAGGTGATGTAATGCATCATTTATTGGGGGCATTTGAGTTTGATCTTTCCATTGGATCCCTTGATATGTATCCCTTCCATAGTGTTGTTCTCCCATCTAATGAGAACCTCTTAGAATCCATGGCCTTCTGGGTGTCATGATCAAGATCCTTGGAGTATAGTTCCTTTTCTTGTGTCAAGCTCCTTAAAAAACAAAACAAGGTTCCTTAGAGAAAAGTTCCTTTTATTATGTCAAGCTCGTTAAAAAATGAAACAAGGTCCTTGGAGCAGAGTTCATCTTCTTGTGTCAAGCTCCTTAAAAAATGAAACAAGGTTCCCTAAGAAGATTTTCTTGTCTTGTGTCAAGCTCATTAAAAAATTAAATAAATCCCCTTCCAATTCGAGTCTTTGATTAGATATCGTAAATTCCATTCGAGTCTTTCACTTGATCTCATAAATAAACCTTCATTCCATCCACCTATTAGTAATCGGTAGTCTACTTAGGTGAAAGAAATGAAGTTTGGGGGACATGTACCTCGAATTGAGTCATTATGCAGGTGCATGCAAACTTATTTCAAGCATATTTTTTTCTCTGATTCAAGCTTGTGTAAAAATGAAACCAATTTCAAGCATAGTTTCCCATGTTTCAAGCTTGTGTAAAAATGAAACCACTTTCAAGCATAGTTTTTCCATGTTTCAAGATTCTGTAAAAATGAAACCATTACCATTTTATCCCTCTTGATTTTCATTTTTGTCAACCTATTTTTTCCAAATGATCCTTAGTTTTTTCATTCCATCGTCACCATCTGCTTGGTCTATCATATGCTTTCACTTGGTTATTTTACCCTTTCCTCAGGAACACCTGCGATCAATGGTCTTATTAGCCAGCCTCTTGACCTTTGTGTGTTTTTAGAAGTTCCATCATGACCGAAACCAGCTGTTTCCATTTATACCACTCATTCCTATTGAAGGAGTCCTCTTTTAGCTCTTTTCATACTCTCAAAATATGAAAATATTGTCGAGAACTTGTCTTTTCAAACTTGCAAAAGTAAATGAAAATATGTCTACTCAGTATAAGTTTAACCCTTTTCCAGACCGAGATAGACTAACTACAAAAATGAATACCTTAGTGGAACATGGCTAAGAGGTTCTCTTGGGTATTATTTTCTACCTTTTTGTACCTAAGGGACTACCTACGAAAAGGGACATCTGGAGTTTTCTTTTTCACCTTTTTTTCAAACTCTTTAAACATGGAAAATATGTTGATTTTTACCTTCACTGGACTAGTAAAAACATCAAACAACAATGGACTCATTGATCATGACAGGGTCGAACCACTCCTTGTTAGGGTTCATTAGATATACTCAGAGGGATTCATCTGAAGGATGAACTTACAGATCAAGCATATGTTTTCCTCCTCAAGCTTGTTAAAAAATAAAGTGGTACTGACCAGTATGGTTGGGGAAATTAGGAAAACAAGGGATTTTATTTTTCTAATGGCAACTAGTCATTCTTGAAGGTGACACTCTTCCACTTATCCACGTGGTTGTTGGGTTGGGTAATCTACTTATCTTTTGGTTATCATACCCTTTTCAGAGCCTTCATCTTGGTTTTGGGTCAATGCTCCCAACTCCATTCAGTGTCATCGATGTGTTTAAGAGAAGTCATTCAGTTGATCTCTGCTACAATACTCTTAAGCCTTCATTTCATGTCTGCCTTTCCTAATCCAGTTCCATGTTAGCATCATTCTGATCATTCTATCACAATCGTGATACCCATTTCATGTCGTTGATGGGGGATACATCAAGGCCCTCCTATGACGGGTAGCTTCCTATCAACATCAGCACATCATCCACAAAGTTGACTTAGAAACACACTTTTGGTACCTTGGTACTTTCATACATAAATGGAAAGTTTCCTTGCTCTTGGCGACAGGTTTACATCAATGGCCTTCAGCCGAAAGATTATGTGTGGTGTTCAACATCAACTCATTTATTCACACCATATGGATTGTACTAGAGTACCTTGAGATCCATTAACATCATCGGTGGTTTCTCTTGTGTCTGTTAATGGCTTACATCATTGGTTAGTAATTAGATGGTGCCTACCATGTTCGACTCCAACTCATTGATTCACATGGTTAGACTCATACATTGATTGGCCGTGTGAACGAGATAGAAGAACCTATATCTAGTTTCATCCATCCGAGTTACGATTTCAGGAGTTATACAAAGATCACAATGTATGATGATCGTGATCATATAGATGATCATCTAGTCATGGGTCCACCAGTTTCATCTATGGATGCGTCTTTTGATCATTGTACATTTTAGGTTAGCTTATGAGATGAGTATGGGTATGCCTCCCTCAAAAAACAATGATGTCATGTTGAAAATGTATTGTAACAGATGAAGATTGATGGTTTTCCTTGATCCCGACTTATCACAACGTAAAGCACTTCAGTCATTAGTCATCATCTCTAACTTGCACTTTAGGGGGAATTATGTTGTAGACCATTTTGTCACATCTGATCAGTGAGACTCCTAATGGGATCAATCAACATCTTATTCCCCTTTGTCACCATATTTCACAAATCCCTAAGCATGGTCCCTTCATCCCCCAAAGTTTTAGACCTAAACTACTTCATCTAAGCCAGTTTGAGGACCAACGCTCCTTGTATGCCTACTGGGGTGTGATAACCTAGAGTTTTCTCCATTGTGGCCTAAGTTGGTCACTAGTAGGTTTCTCGCCTTTTCACCTGTGTTGGTTCTAGAAATATGGGAGAATGATTGGGATTCTTAAATCTTCCCCTTCTAGGAGTTTCCATAAGTTATTTCAACTACTTACCTTGGATAAAACATTTGGATCCTATCCTTCCCTACTTTGGAGTTTTCACCACTTGTCCTTTGATCTTATCTCTCCATCAAAGGTGGATCTCAAATCCTAGATTGGCAATTGGATAAGAAATCGCAACTTACCCTACTTCTCTATGTATTCCTAGCCTTCTATGTAGTTGGGGGTTGGCTTTTGGAGAGTGATTTTTCCCTTATGTTGCTATAGTGAGTGGTTATTATCTCATGCATTTCGGGTGATTGGAGGTGAATATTGTGACAAGGAAAGGAAAATTCAACAACTTGGAGGAGCTCTTCTACAATATCAACTACTACTTATTGTTGTAATCTCTAATGCAAATAATTCATTGTTTTCCTATATGTGATGTTTTTATTTCATATATTTCAATACCATGTTGATATATTGAATGAAGTACTTAGATGATACTACATAGATCTCATAATTTCTTGGTTTATGTTACCTGACTGTGCAGGTTCTAATTTTGGCATTCAGAGATGGAATTCGAGATTCCAAGATGCAAAGGATTCAAGATAGGCCTCACTCTGTCATCTGTTTACTTCAAGGAAAAGAATTGTGTTCCTTTTCTCTCTATTGTTGTAGGTTAGCCACCGACCTAGGGGAGATACTTTTGTCTGCAAACGTAAATCCTGCATAACAAGGGGCTTTGAATATTTCATCAGTGGTGTTTGGGGATTTAGAATAAGTTGTCATGTTGCGAGCCTAGGAGAAATTAGCTTTTGGGTTTCTTCGATCCCAATGCCAGTATTGATGGAGCGGATGTTGATGATTTTCATGGTGGATATGAATTTGCGGGTTAATTTTGTACTTTTGATTACAAATTCATGTTGAAACTACTTAAATGGGTGGTAGAGGACAATTTTCTGGGAGAATTTCGAAGTGCTTTCTTCTTCTTTAGGGTATCGCAATTGTCTTGAGTACAAGGTGTCTATGAAATGTCATCACATTCAAGAGCTTTTTTGCATTCAAATATGGAGTGCTTTTTGCAATGCACTACTCCAATTATGCTAGTTCAGTATTTGTCCAAGGTAAGGATGATCACACTTGTGAGCATACTCTCTTATTTGATATAAATAAATAATCAAAACAAGGGTTTATCTTTTCAAGAATCCTTTTCTTTTAGAGTAATCTATGTCGATTTGAGGCTTTATGTATTCCAATCGTTGGTTAGAATGGTCAAGTATGGTTATCATGAATTGAAATCTTTATACCAGGTCAACCTTGATTGGAAGCTTGTAATTTTTTTCTAACCTTCATTTTACATATCCTTTTATGTACAATCTAATTTTGTGAAAATTAATCAATTTTATCCATTTTAAGAGTCATTTATCAAAACCTAGTCCATATAAAGTGATGAAAGCAATAACATGTGAAGCAAGAACCCACCAATGTTTGATTATTCTTATTGGGGTTAGGGGATTTTGACAAAAAATTATGTAATAATAAGTAGTGTCACATGTTTCGATTGTATCATTTTGTGAAACTCTTGGCATGCATATCATCTTAGTTCACTGGAATTAATAATAGGTTCCTTTTTGTGGATTTAATTTCTTTCAAAGGTTTGATTGTTTGATTTTTTAATGACACTTTGATAGATAGACGTGTCTTCAAGATTATGCATTGAACAAGTGGTGGAAACTCACCATTGCAGCTCAACATACACGGTTAACAATGCAACAAATATAGCACATACCTAACAGCTACGAAGACACTTTAACATAACAAAAATTAAGAAATAGATGTTTTTGTCATCAAGTTATGCATTGATCTA
This sequence comes from Pinus taeda, assembly GCA_000404065.3. Lineage (NCBI taxonomy): Eukaryota > Viridiplantae > Streptophyta > Pinopsida > Pinales > Pinaceae > Pinus > Pinus taeda. The sequence goes on from APFE031140453.1 coordinate 54,879, forward strand.
ATGGTTTCTAGTCAAGCCAGGTACATAAATAAACTTGGAAAAAATGAATAAGTTAAATCTACACAAAAATCATTAGGAGTTATGTTTCACAATGATTGACACAATAAGGCAGCTAAAAAAATTATGTATTTTCAATTTTCTGTAATTTGTCATCACCAAAATATGGCCAGGAAATCTTTGCCAAATTTGTAATTTTGGATTCATGAAATCCTTGTTATTAATGTAGAAATAGAACCAACACTCTTAAATACCCTTTCTGTAGCCAAGCTATACAATTTTAACATCTAATATCAACAATTCTATTAATTCAATATGATTATTGCCATATTCAGGCTAAAAATGTCATTTTTACTCCCCCATTATTTTAAGCCATTAGATAAGGACATGTTTGTGGAACTTTTAGACTATTTCATTTGCAAAATAGTTTACTTGACAGAAATCCTTCTATTGTGTGATGTTTTAGAAACATAATATAAATGTACACCATGTAACTAGGAAAGCCAATTTTCAAATACTTAAAAAAGTACAACTACATTTAAGTTCACTTTTAATTTGTATATACATGTGTTTGCATTCAATTTTAAACTCATCTAACTTTGTATTAGGTCAGCTAGAAGAAACCCAAAGAGAGTCAGGGTAAGAGGTTGATTGCAACCTGGAAGGAGCTACATCCTTCACTATTGTCTGGAGATTGCAAACTTAACTCCAATAATCATGCAGAGGTGTGTGAATTATGACTTATTCAAATGTTTACAATTTACCACAATAAAGCAACCTACGAAACAAAGATTCAAAATCTAAATCAACTAATTTAGATCGGATGGCTATTATAGTCCCTGATTATGAACTAAATTCAAAGTATATCTCCTTTACACATGTGGCAAGGAGCTTGAATTTAAATGGTGGACACACTGGAAAAGGATGCAACAAGTAAGGGTGCAAGCATCCACTCACTGCTTTAGCTACTACTTCACACAAATATTCCATAAACCTTCCTTTGTCTCTATATATGGTATGCCTAAACCACTTGGATAACACCTTCAAAGGTTCTTGACCCATAAAAATGCCTTTTATTTATGACACTTTTTGGAGTTGAGGGATGGCCTTATCATTTGCCTTCCCTTATACATGCCAGCATTGGATGCATGCACTCAGGATTCCTTTTGGACAGTTTTGGGTAGGGTCTCATGAACTCCAAGTTGAGAGTGATCCCCGTCGTCTAAGACCAGAAAATATCTACCAGCTTTGCCACTTATGAAATCGAGAGTGTTGAAATATGTAACTAGGTTCGGTCTTCATAATGACATGTGTAATCATGATTTTATGAAATTTATGTAAAGAAGAAAAATAAAATTATTTATGTTATGCTTGAGTCATGGGTTTCATGCTCAATGAATTTTATTTTATAGTTAAATCCCCCATTTTGAGCTATTAGATTTGGTCATTAAGTCATAAAGACTAGTAATTCAATATCATGTATTGAAGACATGTTACATATTGTAAAAGGAGAAATTTTTTGAGTCATTAACCCTCCAAAACCTTGTCATAAGCATGTGTTCAAGTCAGCCTTCCAAAAGAGCTAAATATTATTCTAGAACGAGATGCCAGCCTACTCACAAATGCAAGTCGGCCTATTATACATGGACAAACCACTATATATAGAAGAACTCGGCATCACTTGAAGACCAATTTGATCAAGCATCTTAGACAAAGAAGGAAGTGCGAGAAACACCAAAGAAGAAGCTTATCACCAAACAAAAAAATGAGCATCATAACCAACTTAGTTATAATATGTTTTTGGAAAAATATGCTTCACACCTGCGAGGAGAATTGGTGTCATCTACTATAGAAGGAGCCGAGTTATCATAGACACTCTAGAAAGTAAAATTAAGGAAGAAAGACAAGTTGGTTCCCAAGCTGAATTGTAGAAGGAGTCTCCATCTAGGCGAAGGAAATGAAGGGATGAATCTCTCACACCTGTTGCAACTAGGGTTTATGAAGAGACCAAGGGTTGCAAGTCTGAACAAGAAGTCGAAATCTGAAGGATAGTCGAGACAAAAGGGGAAGCATGTAGTTTGACCATCATTGACTCAAGGAAGAATAAATTAAACAAAGAAGCCGTGTGAATTGGTATTGGATAGGTAAATAGGTCAAGGGTATTGGTTTTAGAATTCATCACTTGAATATTCTATAAGAAGAAGAATTCATTTGGGTTTTCCTCTCAAATTGGAGAGATTTTGGCCCTGGATGATCACCTATATTGTGTGTCTCTTGTCTCATGCTTGTTTATGATTTGGTAGTTGTTTAATGATAGAAAACGTTAACATAATCAAGTGAAAGAAAGATTCTAATAAAAGACTAAGAAAAGTTTCATCACAAGTAGTTATCGTTTTAGAGAAATCACCTCATCCCCATGCCCTAGATTTTTCAACATGGTATCAGAGCTAAGGTGACAAAATCAAGGAAGGTTTTTTCAACAAGGGACACTCAATAATTTTGAAGTCAATGTCTACATTACCTTCTTAAAGGAAGAGTCAAAACCCTAAATCATTCTAAGAAGAAGTCTTGGGATCCTCGCTCAAGTCATTATCAAGAAAAGAGACCACAAAGACCCTACCTCTACTCAAGTTGAAAATATCTACAAATAAAAGTAGCTTGAAGTATACTCATCCAAGGGAAGCAATATCAAGGACATTTTCATCATCATAAGCAAGGACATTGTCATCATTATCAAAAGTTCTAAGGTGATCTCCCTCTCGTTGGAACCAAGGATCACTCTTGAAGGAAACTATCTTCATCAAGGAAAAAAATTATGTTATCTATATAATCATAAAATTCAAGGAGGAAACAAGTTGAAGAATCATCTTCACAAGTAAGTATATTTATGTCTACATCTGAACCTATCAAAATGTCTTTTTGCAAGGAAAGCAATAAGTTGGTTGGAGCTTTAAATTTTCTTACATGGAAGAAAAGGACAGATATGAATCTCATATAAAATGAGGTCATGGAACATGTTAAGGTATCAATCACCAAAACTCAAAAATAATATGATTAAGCACTTGCAATATATATGAAAGGCGAAGTAAGGAATCAAAGGATTCTCATAGAATCCATCAAGGATCTGTTAATCTAGTTGTCATTGATGTCAATATATTAAATAAGGAAAGGACATGAATATGGTGATGAATAAGGTTGGGACATGGTAATGAATAAGGCAAGGACATCAAGGACATGATGATGGTGACCCTACGTTGAAGAAACCAAACGATGAAGGAGCACAACACTCTACCCTGCCGCTATTTCTGCACTAATAAATGGTGAGTCACTTTAAATAATTTTTCTCCATCTTAGAAGAATAATCTCATCATAGTACCTAGACCATATTAAAGAGCATAATTTTATCTTTGTAATGAGCTATTATGTGTCCCGAAATTCCAAATAATGAGAGAGAACAAGAGTTTACAAATTTGAGTCATGAATTTGCCAATGAGTCGACCATACCTAGTCAAACTCATGTCAGCTCAGCCAGGAGACACATATCTTCATTTTTCACACACAAAAAGGTATATATATACAGGATATGGTGTCATTTTTGGATTAAGTGATTTAGTGAAGAAAAAAAAAAAAAACATATAGTTCAAGAGATTATAGTTCACATCTCGTGAACTAAAGAACAGAACCAACCACCTTAAAGCACAGATTGTGGACTATTTTATGGTGAATTACATATTGTTTTTATGGTGGATTGCAGACATTTTTAGGGTGGTTGAATATTTTTTGTGGATTGTTCCATTCCTCATCTCCAAGTTGTGGAAAGGGTCCCCGAAATTGACTGTAGGCTAAGTATTTAACCCTTGAACTAGTACATTTGTTGTGAACTAAAGTCTTAAGGTTTTTTGCTACGGTGTATCTATAAGTATGCTATATACTTGACTACGGACAGAGTTATTATCTTGGGATAGAGTTCGTATGGTGGTCTGAGCAGCGGTGCATCTCCCTATATGTAGACAGAAGTATTGTTCCTCTCTTAGAGTGCAAATAGTGCGATGAAGTCATTGTACAGTTTAGTTCTTGAGTGGAGATGATAATCTAATGAAGTAACTTGATGGTATTGTTCCTAAAAAACATAACAGTGGGTGTTATGATCTCAGTGGAGCCCATAATTGTGGGTATTGTATTGATTGGTGAAGGTTTACTATGGAAGGATCAAACCTTAGGAAAGGCATTCTTTTGGGAAGCTTCTTTCAAGCTCGGATTGTGTGAAAGATTCTATCAAGCTGTGGTAGAGTTTTTTTGTGGTGTGACAAACCACTCTCTTGGAATCTTCATTGGAAGGTTCACTGATTAAAAGGGAGCAAGTGTTTCATTAAGAATTCCAACTTGTAGGAATTCATGGGATGATGTTATAATGTCAAAATAAGTGAAACAAGTAAAGGGATTGAAGTTCTTTCAATCAAGGAAACTGCTAAAGGAAAATAGATGACCTAAAGGAAGAAATGAGGTATGTATTCATATATATATATAT
>APFE031140453.1:59863-96431 GCA_000404065.3 Pinus taeda
AGAGATAAGTCATGCCATATGGTTGCATATATTATGAATGAATTCTCTAGTTTGAGAGCATGATCAAAGAAAATATCTCCTCCTTTGGAAGGATGGAAGAAGGTGTGGGTCACACATTGAAAGGAAATATGTGAAGAAAGAAAGGAAGAGATCATGAAAAATGCAACCATGGAGAAGGCAATCAACATCAAATAACTGCAATATTTGACTAGGATATCTCCATGAAAGATATGAAGACCCTGACGAAGTATGAAAAAGAAAGAGACCCTTCACAATTTATATTTTTTGGAGATGTGTCAATATGTATGAAGGATGTTGATGCAAACAAGAAGATGTCGTGATGAAACACCATCACAAAAGGTAAATTTAACTTAATGCTCATTTTCTATTTTTGAACTATATTTGTATGGTCTTATGCAGGGCTACCATAGGAAGAGCTATGGAAGTCTCCTACAACTGACGTTCATGTGGCATGATGAAATATCCTTAAGGAAACATGAAGTGAATATGGTAGCAAGGCATGAAGGAAGACCAAATATGGACTAATGGATCACTTTTCAATGAAAGGAATGATGACATGACTCATGGATGAAAGTAATGGATGGTTGATGCCCTACGAAGATGTCCCAAAAATATGTAGACTCTATGACAAAGAATAAATTCATGACATCAAAGGAAGGCTTTGTACAAGTAGTTGGTTATCCCATGATCTCCACCTAAAGAGATGTTTGAAGCAAGTACCTGGTCTAAAGGGAGCTTGATCAAGTCCCTAGTTAAGAGGGAGCTTGTGTACATTCCTTTTAATAGGAATGGGTACATTCCTTCAATGGAATGAGTATGTCCTCCCTAAGTTGAGAGGGAGATATAGACACATGATTTGTGTCTTCACTTGGGAAGATATAATGGAGGATTGGGTAAGCATCTAGCATCTGATACTCTTTGAGGATGTGTTAGGGAATCCAAGGTAAGATTAGTCGTAGAGAACAAATATTCTTTGAGGACTGGGAATCCAAGATAAGAATAGTCCTAGTGTAACATACTCTAAGAGAACCTCGGTGGGCTATGTTCTGAGAGAGACAATGATGAAGGTGTCTATACATCATTTGTCTCGCAAACATTGAGATTTAATCTTGTGGAGAGATAGAGCATTAGTCAAGGCCTTTCTATGTGACATTGTTGGATGATATGATGTTAAATAGATGGGTTGCCAATTTGACTCTTCTTATGAAAATTCTTCAAATTGAGAATGTCCAAGTACCTTGTATGGATTATGAATACCTACCTAGTCAAGAGGGAGTGTTGAAATACGTAACTAGGTTTGGTCTTCATAATGACATGTGTAATCATGATTTTATGTAATTTATGTAAAGAAGAAAATAAAATTATTTATGTTATGCTTGAGTCATGGGTTTCATGCTCAACGAATTTTATTTTATAGTTAAAGCTCCCATTGTGAGCTACTAGGTTTGGTCATTAAGTCATAAAGTCTGTAAGTCAATGTCATGTATTGAAGACATGTTACATATTGTAAAAAGAGAAATTGTTTGAGTCATTAACCCTCCAAGACCTTATCACAATCATGTGTTCAAGTCGTCCTTCCAAAAGAGCTAAATATTACTCTAGAAGGAGATTTCAGCCTAGCCACAAGTGAAATTTGTCCTATTATACATGGACATACCACTATATATAGAATAACTCGACATCACTTGAAGACCAATTCAATCAAGCATCCGAGACAAAGAATGCAATACGATAAACACCAATGAAGAAGCTCATCAGCAAGCAAAGAAAGGAGTATCATAACTGTGTTAGTTTTGATATGTTTTGGGAAAATATACTTCACACATGCGAGGAGAATCGGTTACATCTGCTACAGAAGGAGACAAGATACCACAATCACTCTGGAAAGTCAAATTAAGGAAGAAAGACAAGTTGGTTCTCAATCTGAATTGTAGAATAAGGAGTCTCCATAAGAGAAGGAAATAAAGGAATAATCTCTCACATGTGCTGAAACTAGGGTTTTTGAAGAGACCGAGGGTTCCAGGTTTGAACCATGAAGCCAAAATATGAAGGATAGTCGAAACAGAAGGGAAGCAAGCAGTTTGACCATCGTTGACTTATGGAAGAAGAAATTAAACAATTAAGCCTTGTGACTTTGTCTTGACAAGGTCAAGGTTATTGGTCTTGGAATTCGTCATTTGAAGATTCTATAAGAAGAAGAATTTGTTTGGGGTTTCCTCTCAAGTTATAGAGGTTTTGGCCTTGTTTCCTATATTTTGTATCTCTTGTCTCATGCTTGTTTATGATTTGGTATTTGTTTGATGATAGAAAAATTAACATAATCAAGTGAAAGAAGGGAGCTAATAAAAGTTGCATCACAAGCAGTTATCATTCTAGAGAAATAACCTCATCCCCATGCCCTAGATTTCTCAACATGGTATCAGAGCTAGGGTGACAAAATCAAGTAAGGGTTGTTCAAAAAGGTACACCAAAGAATTTTGAAGTTAATATCTAAATTACCTTCTTAAAGTAAGTGTCAAAACCCTAGATCGATCTAAGAAGAAGTCCTGGGATCCTCGTTCAAGTCATTATCAAGGAAAGAGACCACAAAGACCCTACCTCTACTCAAGTTGAAAATATCTAAAAATCAGTGTAACTTGAAGTCCACTCATCCAATAGAAACAAGATCAAGGACATTATCATCATCATAAACAAGTATTTTTTCATCATCATCAAAAGTTATAAGGTGATCTCCCTCTCGTTGGAGCCAAGGATCACTCTTGAAGAAAACTATCTTCATAAAGGATAAGTTTTCTATTATCTATATCATCATCAAATTCAAGAAGGCAGAAAGTTGAAGAAGCATATTCACAAGTAAGTATATTTATTTATACATTTGAACCTGTCAAAATGTGTTTTTGCAAGTAAAGAAACAAGTTGGTTGGGGCTTCAAATTTTCTTGCATGGAAGAAAAGGATATATATGAATCTCATAGAAAATGAGGCCATGGAACATGTTAAAGGCTCAACCACCAAACCTCCAAAATAATATGTTCAATCAATTTCACGATATATGAAAGGGGAAGTAAGGGCTCAAAGGATTCTCATAGAATCCATCAAGGATCCCCCCATTCCCTATGTATCTAAACTTTAAACTTCAAAAGAAATATATGACAAACTAGTAGCATTGTTTTTAGTAAGCACTGCAGGTGAAGTAATCTTGCTAAGGCAAGAACTCTACAAGCTAAGGATGTCAAAATAAGAAGTAATGGTCTCATACTTTATGAGGATATCTTAAATAAGGGACCAACTTCAAAATATGGGAGAAATTATGTCTAACAAGGAGGTGACAGTAGTAGTACTAAATGGATTACCAGAGGAATGTGGTAACTTTACATCAAGAATTTATGGGAAAAAGGAAGCTACTCCATTCAAGGATCTATGGTCACTATGAAAGATTGAAGAAACAAGGTTGAAGGCAAAAACTGATCTAGGATCAAATGAGAAAAATCAAGAATATGCTACAATGACAAAAATAAAAGGAAAATTTGAAAATTTTGGTCCTCAGAAAAAGAAGAAGAATATGTCTAAAGTTCAATGCTATGGATGTCAAGAATATGGGCATTAGAGAGAGGTTGTCCTAAGTTCGAGAAGGACAATAACAAAAGGGGAAGAGAATAATCCCATATCACCAAAGAATTGGAGGAATCTAAAAAGAAGAAATCCAAGAAGGGGAAGTAAAATATCTCTACTATGATTGAGATAGTCTTCCTCACCTAGTTCTTTTCAGGTTTCTCTTTAAGTTTTCTGTTGTAAGATATGGCTAGCATGAGTCACTAAGGAGCATGATAGGATGCATCATGGCATAACAGAAGCATTGAAAGAAATATATCATGACATAATCATAGAGAAGCATGAAAGATAGGTGAAACATAAGTTTATGGAAGTCACCTATAGAAGGATATAGCTCTTGGTAACCTTATTAGAAGTATAAGTGGTAATTATGAGAAAAAGAAAAATTAATCTAGTACAAATTTCATCATACATCAGTCAAAAGGAAACATTTTTTGGATGAGGATACTCAAGATCCTTTGTTGGAATCTTAATTGGAAGGTTCACCAATTAAAAGGGATCAAGTGTTTCATCAAGAATTCCAACTTGTAGGAATTCATGGGATGATGGTATAATGTCAAATGAAGAGAAGTAGGTAAAGGGATTGAAGTTATTTCAATCAACGAAGCTACTAAAGGAAATCTAAATTACCTAAAGGAAGAAATGATGTATGTATGCATCTATATATTAAGTCATGTCATATGGTTGCAGATCTTATGAATGAATGCTCTAATTCGAGAGCATGATCAAAAGAAAGGATCTCCTCCTTTGGAAGGATGCAAGAAGGCATGGGTCACACATTGACTATACAAAATCAACACAATATGTCCTCATATGAAATATGAGGTAATTGACAAAATTGGAGGAACTCTGATTGGAAGTTCCTTAAAGGAAATGTGTGAAGAAAGAAATAAAGAGATCATGAAAAATGCAACTATGGAGAAGGAAATGAACATCCAAGGACTTAAAGATTTGACTATGATATCTCCATGAAATATATGAAGACCCTAATGAAGTCTGGAAAAGAAAGAGACCCTTGACAATGTATATATTTTGGAGATGTGTCAATATGTATGCAAGATGTTGAAGCAAACGGTAAGATGTCGTGATGAAAGACCATCACAAAAGATAAATTTAATTTAATGCTCATTTTCTATTTTGGAACAATATCTGGATGGGTGTATGCAGGGCTGCTAAGGGAAGAACTATGTAATTATCCTACATTTGATGGTCATGTGGCGTGTTGAAAGGTACTTAAGGAAACATGACATGCAGATGGTAGCAAGGCATGAAGTAAGGCCATATATGGACTAATATATTACTTTCCAATTAAAGTAATGATGACATGACACATGTATGAAAGTAATGGATATTCTATACCCTATGAATAAGTCCCAAAAAGATGTAGACTCTATGACAAAAAAGAAATTCATGAAATCAAAGGAAGGATTTCTACAAGTAGCTGGTTATCCCATGATCTCCACCTAAAGAGTTGTTGGAAGAAAGTCCCTAGTCTAAAGGGAGCTTGGGCACATTCCTTTTTATAGGAATCGGTACATTCCTTCAATGGAACAGGTATGTCCTCCCTAAGTTTAGAGGGATAGATAGACATATCATTCACTTGGGAAGATAGAACGAATGGTTGGGTAAGCATATGGCATAGGATGTGTTAGGGAATCCAAAATAAGAGTAGTCATATAGGACAAATATTCTTTGAGTATCGGGAATACAAGATAAGAATAGTCATGGTGGAACATACTCTGAGAGAACCCGGGTGGGTATGTTTCAAGAATGACAATGATGAAGGTGCCTATACATCATTGGCCTCTCCAGCATTGAGCTTTAATCTTGTGGAGAGGTAGAGAATTTAGTCAAGGCCTTACTAGGTGGAAATGTTGGATGATATGATGTTAAATAGATGGGTTACCAATTTGACTCTTCTTATGAGAATTATTGAGATTGAGAATGTCCAAGTACCTTGTATGGATTATGAATACCTCCTTAGTTAAGAGGGAGTGCTGAAATATGTAACTAGGTTCGGTCTTCATAATGACACATGTAATCATGATTTTATGTAATTGATGTAAAGAATAAAAATAAAAGTATTTATGTTATGCTTTAATCATTAGGTTTCATGCTCAAGGAATTTTATTTTATAGTTAAATCTCCCATGAGCTATTAGGATTGGTCATTAAGTCATAAAGTCTAGTAAGTCAATATCATGCATTGAAGACATGTTACATATTGTAAAAAGAGAAATTGTTTGAGTTGTTAACCCACCAAGACCTTGTCACAAGCATATGTTCAAGTCGGCCTTCCAAAAGAGATAAATAATATTCTAGAAGGAGATGTCGACCTAGTGAAAAGTGTAATTCAACCTATTATTCATGGACATACCAATATATATAGAAGAACTCGGCATCACTTGAAGAACAATTTGATCAAGCATTCGAGATAGAGAAGGAAGTGTCAGAAACACCAAAGAAGAATCTCATCACCAAGCAAAGAAAACAGGATCATAATCGAGGTAGTTCTGAACTGTTTTTGGGAAAATATACTTCACAAATGCGAGGAGAATTGTTTCCATTTGTTGCATAAGGAGTTGAGCTATCACAGTCACTCTCAAAAGTCAAATTAAGGAAGAAAGACAAGTTGGTTCTCAAGCCAAGTTGCATAAGGAATCTCCATCTAAGCGAAGAAAATAAAGGGATAAATCTCTCATATGTGTTGAAACTATTATTTCTGAAGAGGCTAAGGGTTGCAGGTCTGAACCAAGAAGCCAAAATGTGAAGGATAGTCAAGACAAGAGGGGAAGCAAGCAGTTTGACCATCGTTGGCTTAAGGAAGAAGAAATTAAACAAAGAAGCCTTATGACTTGGTCTTGGAGAGGTCAATAGGTCAAGGGTCTTGGTCTTGGAATTCATCACTTGAATATTCTATAAGAAGAAGAATTTGTTTGGGTTTTCCTATCAAGTTGGAGAGGTTTTGGCCATGGCTGATCGTCTATATTTATGTCTCTTGTCTCATGCTTTTTTATGATTTTGTAGTTGTTTGATGATAGAAAAAATTAGCATAATCAAGTGAAATAAGGAAGCTAATAAAAGACTAAGAAAATTTGCATCACAAGTAGTTATCATTCTAGAGAAATCACCTCATCCCTATGCCCTAGATTTCTCAACACAGAGACAATGGCTCATCTCATATTTTAGTGCTCCCTTTATTACGAGATCAAAAGAGTATACAACTATTTGTTTTAGGGTTCAGGAGGCTCCCTCTCTATTTCCTTTTGATACCCTAATCAGTGTTTCATTTTGTCACTCTCATTGTTAGAGAAATTTTTGGTTACAACCCTTAACATTTACAAGTATCACTCAACCAAAGGCCCTAGGGAGGGTCACCTATTTCCTATTTACCTCTTCTGATAGGAGCAACAAATTCCAGCAAGAGACCTAGGATACCTAAGAGTCCACACTATAACGAAAATACCCTCTTGTGGAGGTTTTTGTGAAAATCCCTATAAAAATATCTCAAAAATTTGTTTGTAGCGGAGGTCACTAGTGGAGTTGGGAGGATGGATGTTTTAGTGGATGTTTTTTAACAGTGTGTCTATATTACACTAAGGCACTGGTGCTTTACTATAAATTGACACACCAGTTATCAATAGCATGTGGTGCATCATGGTAGAGTTATATTTCCCTCCAGGTGGTAAGGGCTTGTAGCTCTAAGTTCTCAACTATTTAGTGCTTGGTTTTAGTAATTGGTGGTGGTCGAAGGCTCCTAGTTAGCTTATGTTCATTTGGAAGGAAGGCTTCACAGGTTGGTCTCCCTAACACAGCTAGTCTCCCCAGTCTAATGTCATCATCCACTGGGTATGTAATTTATTTTACCCCACCTGACCACACGATGTCTGCATCTTATTCTACTGTCTCTCAGATCTTAAGAGGAAAAATTTATAATATGTTATCTACAAGGAAACGGAACCTATGTCATGAAATATGGAAAGCTTCCACAGTTTTGTCCTCTATTCTGTCTACTTTTTATGTGATTGTATCTGTTCTCTTTAGGATTTTCTTATCTTACATGGGCATGTACTACATTTCTAAGGTTTGGAGTTATATGGTTGTTACATGCTTGGTAATTTGTGTTGGATATTTAATTCAATTAATGTTTCTGAGAGTGGGAAGGATTCAGAACCTCCTATGTTTGATTCCTTTTGTCTTACTTTCGGTTTTGGCGGAAATCGTGCATGGTGAGCCAGTGTTTTTTGCCTTCATCCTTAGGTGGCAAACCCATCTTGCCTTGCCTTTGTGTTTGGTCTCAACTGGGCTCAGGGATCCAGGGTATGGTGTCTCATGTCATGGATGGAAGACTCATTCAACTCCCAAGTTATTTTACAGGTTCAGGTCTAATGTTAGCTACACATTTCCTTTATGTTGTGATAATGTGTCAGGTCCTCACAGCCATTGTAATTGTTGAGACCCCAAGTGGATCGGTTGCCCCAGGTTCATGGTCCATCCAGTGCGTCTCAAGGCTTTTGTCATCTCTATTGTTTGGCTAAGAATCATCATGGCTCGCCCAACCTCCATTGCCAATTCTTTGTGTAGAGGTGGTCGTGGTTAGGGCAAGCAAGTGGGGAAGCAGGGAGATAATAGCCTAGTCCAGGCCCACCAGCCGTGAGGCCGAGGTTGTTAACCAGTTGCTCAGTTTGTCCAAGATGTAGCCCATGCATATCAAATAGGTACTCCATCTCAAGTTCGTCAATTAATTTCAAATTGGGAAGTTGATTTGAATCAATGAGCAGAAGTAGATTTTCAGTTGGACGATTGGCGCGACCTAGTTCTTGACCCGGGACATTCTAGAGGCCACACTACTCAGTATAAGAAAAATATGTACCTCTATTGGTTGATGAAAATAATTGTGGCCAAGGCTACAATGAAGCCTCCAATTGAATCTATTAAATCTAATCCTGGCTTCCAGGAAATTCAGAAAGAATTTAAACTTATACAGTTCCAAATTCAACAGCAAAATGTTTATCTCAGCTGCATTAGAAAGCACATTCCATGTCTTCCTCAGTCTGAATTATGGGTTCAAGTGCGAATGACCAAGCTTAAGTGGAGTCCTTTGATGAATAATAGTATGCTTTCCTATAGCTGCAATCATTTTTGTTTAATTTTGTATGATGTTAATGATGTCTTGGTTATTATGTTATAGTTATTTAGTGTGTAGATGGTTTCAATACATTCAGTCCTACAAGGCACTGTTAGACAGACTCAAACTATATTGTTTTTGGATGGCTTATAATGTTGTTTGGTCCCCGGATCCGGGTGATCGCCAGGCGCCAACACCTAAGCTTACAACGTGCCCAGCACATGGTTATCGACGCGGCAGCTGGACGGAAGGCGACCGCCATAACTGCCTGCTGCTCCTGGAGGACGGCATTCAATGTGCCTCGCCGCCGATCCCTGCTCAGGACAACCCTTGGTTAACTCCCCTTCATTGCTCTGCAACGGCAATTATGTCTGCTCCGGGCTCGAACTTGGCGTCCACCGTTGATAAATTGAGCCGCGCAAAAACCAAATGCAGGCTTTCTCAGTGCAATTTGCTCCATCATTCTGCTCTGCTCTCGGCTCAGCTCGTGGCCGACCCTTCGGCCCTTGAGCTCTCTCAGTTGCTTCTCAGTTCCCAGCCGAGTTCTTCCGTCCAGGCGTCCAAGGAATCCATCATGCGCACTCGTGGTGTGTCGCGCAGGGGCGGTCCTTCTTCCTCCAGGGGTCGAGCTGGTCCCTCCGCCTCGCCTCTGGTCATTCCAATCTCATCCACCTCCCCTTCATCTCCTCCGCCCTCTCCCACCAGGCCTGCGCCTAATTCTTCCTTTCAGACTTCAAGGTACACCTTCCGTAGTCGCCTCCACCAGCCCATCATCACTCTCACTACGACCATCATGGTAACAGAGGACGCAGAGGAACCAATTGACCCCATCAGTTCGTCCACTCCCTCCCCTGAAGCTAGCCTTTCACAGGAAGCTGATGTTAATCCCCCCCCCTCTGCTATGCACATGCAAGAGGACTCCCCGCGGAATGTGGCGGTGTCTGGCATGCCGACGGTTGATGAGACGGAAATCATCGCCTGTGGCCCAATTCAGCAAAATTTTGGTATCATGCATATGCTCACACAAGCGGAAGAAAGCGTCCGTGATGAAGAAGAAGAGTCTCTGCCTGCTGCTCCAATTTCCGCACCTGCTCGACGCTCCGACCCGCAAAGCTCGGGCAAGTAAGTGCTCTTTTGGTTCACCTGGTCCTAATTTTTTTGCAGATTTTGCTCATCACTATCTCGGCCTGCTCTTCTCATGCTTCGGGTTGTTTCCACTTCTGGGTTGAGGCCGACCTCAATCCCCACTCTTCTTCAGCTTATTCCCACGCTTCTATGTATGGATGGGATTTTTGCCGATTGGCTTCCTCTGCTTGGCTTCCCCAGCAAGCACGAAGCAGTTTTGTAATATCCACTGTAATGTCTAGCACTCGCCTGCCGCCTGGTTGCTCTTCCTTCTCTTCAGGCACAGTGCTCATATTCTGTTCTCGAGTCTCTAAGCTAAGGGCCAGGAAACTGGCCTTCTGAGGCGCTGTCCTCATTGTAAATATTTTCCACTTTTTTAATAGATTTAGCTCTGATTCAGAAAAAAAAAAAAATATTATAAAAGTAATAATAATAATAAAATAAATAAAAAATAAAAATAAAAATAAAAATAAATAAAAATAATAAATAAATAAATAAATAAATAAATAATAAATATAATAAATAAAATAAAAAATAAAAAATAAAAATAAAAAAAAAAAATAAAAAAAAAATAAAAAAAATAATAAAAAAAAAATAAAAATAAAAATAAATAAAATAAATAAAAAAAAAAAATAAAAATAAAAAAATAAAAATAAAAATGTTGTTTGGTGGCCAACAAACTTAGTTTCCCAATGAGCAAGTTGAGGCCACTGAACTCCTTGATTATGGTTATAACTTGCTTTTGATGAACATGAATGAATAAAAAGGTCCTACCAAGCTTACAAAAAAAAATAGAAAACAAATAGCTAAAATGGGCAGATACACAAATCTACATAATATTTTATATATTATTTGATAGCACTGGACAAGGGTGAAATTTAAAAAATGCCAGTCATAAAATTCATTTTCACCATTTCAATGCTATACACACATAAAGCATCGGTGCTTTCCCATTTTATGAAATCCAGGGTGCATAAAAACATAGTGCATTGAGGCAAGGTTTTTAATTTAAAAACAACATTGCACTACTCATATAATAAGCACGAGTACGATAAAAATAATTGTACATCCTAGTGCTTAATAGACAATGGTGCATTGTTCGAGGGTTATTTTTTTAAATAAAAAATAACGTTGCGCTCAGTAACTCTGGAGCACCAGCGTGCACACTACTCGATAGCTTTGGACTAGTGTAAATTTAAAAAATGTCAGTCATAAAATTCGTTTTCACCATTCCAATGTTATACTCCTTTGAAGCCCCGGTGCTTTTACATTTTTGAAACACCTCAATGTGTATACAACATGGTGCGGGGTTTTTAATTAAAAAATAGTGGTGCTCTAGGTGAAACCGAAGCACTGGTGCATATACTACTCGATAGCGATGGACAAAGGTTTAATTTAAAAAATGTCTGTCATAAAATTCTTTTTCACCATTTTGGTGCCATACTCCCATGAAGCACCAACGTTATTCCTATTTTGAGACACCCTAGTGCATAAATAGCATGGTGCACCATGTTAGGGTTTTTAATTTTAAAAAATTGTAGTGCGCTTCATAAATAATCTGCACCATTACAATCACTCAAGCATACCAAAACAGGCTTAAATAAATAAATTAATTAATTTTAAAAAAAAAAAAATTACTAGCCATAAAATTCATTTTTACCATTTCAATGCTATAGAGCTCTCAAGCATCGGCGCAAACTTTTCCTCTATGAAGCGCCCCACCATCGGTGCTTCCCTTGCTTTCCATCCTTCCATTCAAATTTTGTGAAACAGTGGTGAAATTTATTTATTTTCATTTACTTGGCAACCATGCCTCCCCGATGAGCAAATGTCAAGGTATTGTCTATGTTTCTCCCTAACTTAGTTTTTTAGCGGTGTATTTTTTAATTTATTTTTTCTTCACGGTGTGTTCGAAACACTCGTCTCGCACTATTCATGGTGCACCCTGTAAATTTACAGGGTGCATGACAAATTGATGTGTAACATTAACGCATTGTTAGTGGTTTGATGCGTTGGGTAAATTGAAATGCACTAGGCCGCTAAATTCTACGATGCACCACTTTAAAAATTATGTTTTTTATGGCAGTGCATCTAGTAAAATTAACTTCCCGTTGCATTTATTTTTGCCCCAACGCACCACCCAATATTTTAAAAACTATAACTCAGTGAGTTTGTTAACCTAAATGTTTTGAGGTGGTGCATCAACATAAAATTAAAGCACTAGTGTGAAATGTTATGTCGACGCAATGCACTAAAAAACAAAAAATAACTAGTGTTATGTATGTATGCGAACTGAAAGCGGCGCGCCAAGTCAATATACACACTATTTTCGGTGCTTTCCTATTTTTGTGGTGCACCTTGGCGCACCGAGAATGAATTTTTTTTTTATTGAAAATTACATGTTCATATTTATAAACACAATTTCCATTTAATAGAAAAAAAAAAAATGTTCTATGTATGGGGCTAATTATATGTTAATCATGTAGATACATTAGAGGAGAGAGGAGAAACAATAGGAAGAGCAAAGAATTGACCATTACAATATGGTACGAGAGTGGGAGGCACGAGAGGGAGAGGGATTTGTACCCTCACCTTATTAGCATAGCAACTTAAGGCCTCTTTATAAATGTAGGTCTCCTTAGGTTGATGAGGTTACATCCCTAAAGGGGAACTTTGGGTTGTTGGCACAGTTTATATGTCGTTGGGATTTCCATCAACAAGCTTTCCATGTTGATCTTGATTAGTGGTATGAACCCACTGAGGAGTGCATTTATTTTATCACTGGCCTATCCAGGAGAGCGGAGGATTTTTCCTAGTTCCCTTATGTCCCCCATGGTGTTGTAACAAATAGTCGACATCTCTACTCTTAGAGATATGTGGGGGATCATGTAGTTTCTCCAACATATTTTCAAGTGTCTGGTGGACAACTATGGATCGATTATTTTGGTGCAAAGGAGGTTAGGTGCCTCTCACTATTACTGAGTACCATTGTGATGATCCTTATCATTGGGTAACTTTATGGACCTTGATACACCTCCAAGCTTATTTAAATCAACTCTTCTCATAATTCCTTACATATTTTGATTATATTTTGCTTAATGAGATGAGTAAAAGTGAGATGTTATGTCTATTGGACTAATGTGCATTGATCACGGGTTTTTGAGAGAAAATCATGGCAATTTTGGCTAATCAAGGGCAGGAACTCAAATGAGACAAGGAGGAGAGATTGTAGGATATAGATCCTGCTAATTTAATCCTCACTCATTCGAATATTTCTCCATCAAACCACACTAGCTCGGAGTTGCAAGCAATCGAGTCATGAAGATCAAAAGGCATTTGAGCCAGTGATAGTTAAAGAGCCAGTTCATCTTGAGTTTGGGAGCCGAGCCTCCCTAGATTTAAGGAATTTGTTGGAGAATTCAGTTGTATAAATAAAGAGACCTAGAGCCTCATTAGGATTCATATTTTTTATGTAAAAGCACTAAGCATTTTCGAGTTCAAGACTTGTGGAAGACATTGTTATGTAATTTTCTGATATGATAATGAGAATGAGCATTTCCTTGATCCAGAAATGAGTTAACTCAGAGGGCTAAAGATCTTGGGTTAGGGCCCAACCCTAGCAGCAAAGGCTCCTCTTCTTGTATTGATATGCTTAGTTGATTTCATAGATTAATGGTTGAATTGTTTTTATCATTATTTCATTGCAAGTAATTGTGGATTTGATTAGTTTGCTTCCATTTGTGCATTGCTTTAGCAGTAGCTTAGAAGGATAAGGGGATAAAAAAAAGTTGTTATTAGGTGGATTTGGCCTCACTCCTCCCTTCAGGGACCATTGTTTGAGGACAGAACTCCTATGCAGCCCCAAAAAGACATAATTCTGATTTCTCATGGAATTTAGGGTTTTCTACTACTTAGGCGAGCATTTTACCAGTTTTCAAGAATAGGATTTAATTTTCATTTATGATATCTTCAGCATTCCATTAGATCTCATAAAGGTTTCACATTATTTTTCAAGTTTTCCCATGCATGAAATAGGCAACTAGATAATGAAATTCTTATTTCTTTAGTTGATTGAAAATCTTTCTTGTTTGACATGATTCATGGATAAATGTTAGTGACTGATGTAGTGCAAGAGTTTCAGCAGTGTAGATAGATCTCGTGACCAACAACCCCAACCTAACCTCATTCATCCAAAATCATCAAAAGCCACTAAGTCCCTCACCAAATTCATCATTCCATAGGAACATTTCTCCAAGTTTGTTGAGCAAATCCAACCATCTCACAAACTCTGTTTTGAGTTCTGAAGGTGTCCTAGCCACTCCCTTGCCTTATTTCTCTCACCATTCACCTTCCCTAAGCCCTACACCACCTTCCAAATCACTCCTATTTATCTCGGCCTGATCTTGTAGGAATACATGGGATCCTGTAGGAGCATTAGGACATCCTATAAGATAACCTGTAGTGGCTTGTTTTCAAGCTGAATTGTGGAAAAAACACCTAGGAAGATAAGAGAAGACCCTACTTGCCTCCCAAGCCATATGACCATTCACCATCATCCCTAATCCACCTGCCACATCACTAAGAGAAGTTAGCATTCACATTTTCACACAAAAAAAGGACAAAAAGGAAAAAATAATTATTGTGTTCATTTACATGCACAGCGGTAGAATGTTTGGTTATTTCAGATTGCATGCCTAGGACAATAGGATTACACACATGTTAACTTAGATTTATTTTAAAGAAAAGTCTCTTAGCATCAATTAGATGAATGGTGTGTTTAAGCATTTTATTTCAGACTTTCCTTACTACAGTAGACAAGATTTCAGTTAAGTGAAAATTTCCCTTTTTCTCATTGGTAATCAAGCTTCTTCGGAATCAATAGAAGGGTGGTTTGAGAAACCATATTGTTCTATCACCATCTTAGCAGTGACAAAGAGAGGACCCATTGAATCTACTTGTGTATACAACACTATCACCTCCAAGTTTATATGAACCCCGGGTTGATAGAGTACAGTTGGTAACCCCAGGGGTTGCAGCA
Organism: Pinus taeda; assembly: GCA_000404065.3. Lineage (NCBI taxonomy): Eukaryota > Viridiplantae > Streptophyta > Pinopsida > Pinales > Pinaceae > Pinus > Pinus taeda. Next base: position 74,786 of record APFE031140453.1, read on the forward strand.
TTATTGTTGTAATACCGGTGCTCATCACATTGCACACTATACTAGTAATGGGAAGCTCATTAGTTTCCCTATTTTTTTTAATTTCGATTCTTTGGTGCAGAGGTCATAATATATCAGATGATCTACCATTTTTGTTGACAGTTTTGTATAACCTTGGATAAATTTCATGCTATGATACATGGGAGGGAAAACTTCCCTTTTGCTTCAGATATTTTTTGTTTATTTTTTGAGAGGTTTCTAGAGACAAGGCCTACTTCTGACCGTCACCCTCCAAGGTCGATGATTGAGGTGTGGATGCACATGTGGGGTGAGAGGATGCCCAAGAAGGGCTAGCCGAAGTATCTGGCTAGAATTTCCACAAAGACAATGGTGTTGGGTGTGGAGCCTGATTATCTTCTGTATTCAAAGGTTTCAGTCGGATGTATACCTCAGGAAGACTGTACACCCCTCCATGCGGGGGGGTGTGGGGGGGACTAGTCCCCCACATGGGGCCCCCGAAGCTAAAAATAGATGAAAATTTTCCTTGTAAAATTATAGTAATTTCTAGTCAATTTGGGTTGTTCATTAGGCGAATTATCTGACAGTAGAAGTTATGTTTAATTTAGGGTTTTTTGCCCTAGAAGGAAACCCCTCACTATATATCAGGGAATTGTATTGCGTTTATGAATATTTGTATTCGGAGTGAGGAAGAGAGAGGAGATTGAGAGCGAAGAGGGTGTTACATTGGATCTTCTGTAGGTTGTATCTCTTAAGTTTGTTGGATAATATAAAAGGAAGGACTGGTTGTTTCTCCATGGACATAGCCCAAACTAGGTGAACCACGTATATCTGTGTCTCTCTTGTTTTATGCGTTTTCTGTGTTTATATTTCTGCGATATTTTATGTGTTCCATTGCTCTTTAATATATAATTTTCTAATAAATGGGACTACTGGCTAGTGAGGCTGACCACATATTTGTCTTGGTGTCGTGACCTTATGCGGGGATGGATTAGCGATAATGTCCTAACATCCTCTTCACACAGAATGAGGCAGTAGGTGATAGAGGTAATATTAGTGTTTTCTTTAAATTAATCTAGTTTCATTATATCGTCTTAATTAATTAGAATAAAATTTATTCTAGCATATTCTTTAACTTGTTTTATTAAATACTTTAATGAAATTGTCTAATTATTGTTGTGTACTCTATATTTTGTAGACATTGGCACATTCATTAGGGACATGCCTCCTCCCCCTCTGGATGTAGATTCAGAGATAGCCAAGGCCGTGAAGGGTGAGGGAGGTCATGATCGAACGCAGATACATAGGGGCATGCAGCCACGTTGTAGGCCTGGTACTAGATTCAAGATGGAGTTGGGTGACCGATTCTCTAGTCTTTTAGTTGAGGCGAGAGTCTGCCCTATGACGGCTCGAGACATCAGGGCAGATTCTAGGCTCCTATAGCTTTGGATGGACTTGCCACATAATATGATGAGTCTTATGTGTCATATCATCAGAGCTATGAGGTTTATACAAGCATAGTCCCTGCCTATAGAAAACATAGAAATAAAAAAATAGTGTTTATAAAACATGTCTAAAAATAGTCACTACAAAACAAAATCAATTTTACACACAATTAAAGTGTACAAACCTATAAACAAAACTACCTTTCTAGTCATAGTTAAGCATAGAAATCACAAAGTTGTGACCTATACTTATAATACAATAGCTAGAGAATATCTAATTAAACGTTACAATTAATTTTCAAAGCGTATATTGCAACATGTAATCATTAAATAGCCCCACGGGGGTAGGCGAGTTGGTAATCACATTGTGGTGAAGTTCGTTAGAAAGGCGGGCTCCGTACTGAAGGTCACGAGTTCAATTCCCCCGGACTAACCCAGCATTGTGGAGAGCGGCGGGCGCAGCTCACAGTGGTTATAGAGGTAGCGGTCAGAATCGACCCCATGTAACGCGAGTAGCGAGGCTGCCCCTGTTGTCGATTCCACTGTAAAAAAAAAAATAATAAATAAAAAATAAAATAAATAAATAAAAAAATAAAAAATCCTCATAAAATATTAGATTATAAAAATAACATTGCAATTAATTTGATATACGAGATCAACAAAATGGCTCTGAAGTTGTGACATAATTTGATCTTGCGTCTCTTGCAGGGTTATGGTTAAGCTCTACCATCTGACTATGTGTCACCTAGTGAATTATTGTAGAACCCTCTTCGCTCTCATACAGAGCAACAACTATACCTGGGGGAACAAACGAGTGAATTTTTCATTGCTTGAGGCAACTGACAGTCATTTGGAGTCAATCGTAGGTCATCCATCACTTTCGGTCGGCTGAGATGGATAAGGAGCTTGTTGATTATTCTAAAGACCCCCATGAATTTGTGCACATCTAGACAGAGCCTCCACATCACCAGTCTGTTATGGCTTTAGCGATCGCTCAGGATCCATTGGCCCCTCTGGTCATAATTTCTATGGTTTCACGGGAACCTACCCTAGAAAACCTTAACCCCCCCCCTCGACTTTGAATCTTTTTTGGCTTCCAGTCATTCCTCCCTTGATTTCCCATGAACCAAATTCCCTGACATACCTTACCTTCTGCAATCTAACTACCTCTCACCTTCCCCATTTTCTTTGTAGTTCCTGGAATCTTGTCTTGATCCCCCCCCTCCATATTTCTCTAGCTCTCGATCCTGCATTACATCTCTCCTCGACGGGTCCATCTACTTTTTTATTTGCTCCTAGACCCTCTAGGGTTTTCTCCACAGTACCAGATGGATTTCTTTCACCCTTAATAACCCCTTCCCTAGCTCCTTTGGTCTCTTTGCCTCCCTCATCGGGTTGTTTTCAAGGTGCACCCTCCCCTTCTCCAGTCGGCCAGTGTGACGAAGCTAGGGTTAGTGACACACCAGATCCCCTATCTAATGACGTTGTGAACTCTAAAGAGGGCTCTCTGAAACACAATGGGAAGAAGTCCAAGTGCATAAAGGTCAGTAATAATGGGAGTTATTTTACTCTCAGGGAAGGACTACAGATGGACAAGGTCCTCAATATTGTTGATAGGGTTTTGGTTAGTCGGGTTTGTGGCCGAAATTACACCACTGCTCGTTTAAGGAAGTGGGTCTTGGAGGTTTGAGGACAGATAATGGATGTTCTACCATCTGTGATACCTATGTCATGTGGTTGGTTTTCCCTTCATTATCACAGGCCAGAACATGCCACTTGGGCTCTCACGAAATACTAGCATATTAAAATGGTCCCTGTTCTGCTCAAAAGATGGAGTCCTCTTTTTTATCCGGATCAGGAATAGTTAGGTGTGGGACCTATATGGGTCAAATTACCTAGTTTTCCCCTTCACCTTTGGTCTGAGGATATCTTCCAACTCATTGGAAATACACTTGGGGTTTTTCTTGATTACGACAAATCTTTCATTGACTCTGGTAAAATGGCTTTCTCCTGCATATTGGTACATCTTGACAACCGTGAAGGACTGGAGGAGCATCTGAAAATTTAATGGAGAATTTCTATTCAAATGAAAAAGCTTGATTATGAAGGGGTACCCTTCAGATGCTGAAGATGCCACAAATTTTTCCATATCTATAAGGATTTCCCTTTACTTTACAAAATCTTTCCCCCGACGGAATCTACAGAAGGAAATTTTGGCAAAGCGGCTTCTACCCCTTAGGATCTTGGACTCATAAATTTGTGGCTTGCTCGTCAAAATCAAAGGATTTGGACAAAGGTAATTAGGCCACCCCAGCTCATCCCCCTTCTCCTTGGGTCACTGGAGCACGAGAAGCAGCCTCCAGCCCACCTCTGGGTATTGTCTCCAGTCTCCCCTTCTCTTCTCCTTTTATTTTGCATCAACATTTGTATCTTTTCAATCAAAATTAAGGGATCGTATAACTAGTTGCGATCTAAATTCACTTTCTTGTCCATTTACAACCTCCCCTATTGTCTACTCTATCCCTCCCCCCTCCATCCCTGTTATCTCCATGCCTTGTGCCCCTTTGTGTGAGGTTTCCTATGACTCACATACTAGTCACAGATGCAACCTGCATTCACTGGAAAAATATACCGCAAAGAATGGTTGTGGACTTTGCATTATCCCTCCCCTGAATACCATCAAACCCTCCTGGGGTAGACATTCTAACATTTTCAAAGCTATTCACAAAGTTAGACTGGATGTAGCTAAAGGTAAGCAACTTTCCATTGATGGGGTTCTTAGAGAAAGAAATGCCCCGCATTCAGTTCCCCCATGAAGTGCCTCTCCTTCAATTGTCACGGGTTGGCTAGGCCCATCAAAAAACTAGCACTTCGTAGGCTCTTAGGCATAGAGAAGGTGGATGTCTATTTTCTACAGGAGACTCTTGGTGTATTTTATTATATTATCCCTGCTCTGGAAACACTGATGCCTAGATGGATTTTTCATGCCCTAGATGCTCATGGCCACTCGGGAAGCATTATGATCAGTTATAACCCCAGGGTCATTAACCTTATTAACATCTATGGGAGGGAAGGAGTTCTAGGGGATGATATTTTTTTCTGAAGAGCTTGGTATGGATTGTAGATCAATTAATATATACGGCCCCTGTAAAAATCGAGAGGTATTCTAGGAGATGAACTTGAACTCATCATATATGCAAGTTGATAATATCATTCTAGGGGGTGACCTAAACTTCTCTAGAGGACTCATGTCCATATTGATCCATTATCAGATTCTATTGGCTCCCTGTTGGACACTGACCACCTTATTGACATTCATGTGGCTCATATACAACCTACCTAGCATAATAGGAGAATTGGGGATGATATGCTTTCCAGGTGTTTGGATCGTTTCCTTTTTAAAGATTTTATGCTTGACAAACTTTCTTTTTTCAGACAATGGTTCGTATCATGCAGTATCTTGGATATCTCCCTAATTTATTTAGAGATTTTTGGTGCATCCCCAAGCCAAAGGCTCCATTCAAATTTAATTTGACTTGGCTCGAGGATAAAAACTATATTTAGCTGGTTACAAATTTCTGACACTCTCATCAACCAGTACCTAGCCAATCTGCAACAAAGTGCTTTGCATATAAGCTCACTTGTCTTAAACAAAAGACGATTGAATGGGCCAAACACAAGGAAAAGAAGGATGACATCACTCTCAGATCGATTGAAGAGGAATTAGCCAGACATGAAGAAGTAGGTGGAGGAGGATTCGACACCATTGAATCCAAAGATTGTATCATTAAACTAGAAGCAGATAGACTTAGAATCCTCAAAGACAAAGAAGAGACTTGGAGGCTCAAGAGCCGAGCCATATGGTTACAAGATGGAGATGACAATACAAAGTTTTATAAACATTTTTCTGGAGGACATAAGGTCATCAACACCATATATGGTCCTTAGATAATGAGGTTGGTCAACCGATGCATTCATTTAACCACCTTGTTGCAATGGGAATTTCCCACTTCAGTCAGTTATTCAAAGCCTCACAGGAAGTCACATTAGTAGAAGTGATTAAGGTAGCTAGTCTATTTCCGAGATTCGTAGACAATGAAATTTTTTAAGACCTCCACAATCCTGTGTCTATGGGGGAACTGGAGGTTGTTCAATGGTTTAAGAGGGATAAGAGCCTGGGACTAGATGGTTGGCCAGTGGAGTTCTACCTATCATTTTATGAACTACTCGGACATGATCTTCTTCGAGTTTTCGAAGATTACAGAACTAGTGGTTGGGTGTATGATACTTTTAACTCTACTTTCATCACCCTTATCCCTAAGTATGACTCTCCCCATATCTTCAAGGATTTCAGACCTATCTCTCTCTGCAATTGCATTTATAGTATCATTGCCAAAATCATTGTTGATTGTCTTAAGCCTATCCTATCTTAACATATTTCCCCAGAATAGTTCACCTTCCTGAACAATCGTCAAATTCATGAAGCTATTGGCATAGCATAGGAAGGCATTCATTCTATCTAAATTAAGAACCTAAAGGGCATGATTCTCAAAATTGACTTATCTAAGGCCTTTGACAGAACCAATTGGTTATACTTGTAGATACTATTGACACACATGGGATTCCCTATATCTATAATTAATTAGATTATGTGTTGCATCTCTAACAAGTATTACAACATCCTCATAAATGGATCAACATCACACTTCTTTCATGCCAAGCATGGTCTTAGGCAGGGTTGTACCCTTTCACCCCTGCTCTTCTTATTCGTTATGGAAGGCTTGAGTAGATTAATTGCTTGGGAAAAGCAACATGGGAGATTAAAGGGAATCAAAATTGTAGACAGTTGTGTCCTAACACACCTCCTATTTGTGGATGACATCCTCATTTTTCTGAATGGATCTATTAATGATTCCACTGCCTTTAAAACTTCTCTCAAACTTTTATGTAAAGCCACTAGTATGGATTTTAATCATACAAAATCCACACTAATCGTTGTGGGATGCTCATAGTTTGAAGTGCACTATTCACATCAAAGATTCCCCTTCACTCACCTTGAATTTGAAGAAGGTCTTAAATACTTGGGTTTTTGGCTCAAGCCCAACAGATATAAAATTGTTTATTGGTCATGGCTCATGGAAAAAATCGAAAGAAGGTTGAATATTTGGCACCAAAGATGGCTCTCTAAAGTTGGTTGCTTTGTATTATCAAATCAATATTAGAAGTTATACCTGTTTATTGGATGTCTTTGGCCTGGATTCCTAGAGGTATAATCTCTAGAATACAACAAATTTGATGCAGGTTCCTTTAGAAGGGGAACAAGGAAGGAACTACCTTTGCATGGTTTAAATGGGATCATATTGCCCTTCCAAAAAAATGGGGTCGTTGGGGCATGAAAAACCTCATTGCTTTCTCAAAAGAACTTGCAGAAAAAAATGGGTTGGCAGGTTCTTACAACAAAAAATCTATGGACTGAGATAGTTATTCAGAAATACATCAGACCGCTCCATACTATCAAATGGGCCCGGAGACCACGATGGAACAGAAAAATATATCTTCGATTTGGCTTGTTTTACTTAACTGTATCACCCACATTCGAGATGGGCTAGCCTAGAGAATAGGCACAAGCAGTCAAGTAAGTAAGTATTGAGATGTGGGAATGCTTTCACTCTTCCTCCCAAACTTATCTAACATCTAGACAACTCTGGCATATCCACACTAGATCACATTGTCGACCTGGACAACACTACCATTTTCACTGAGATTTGGAAATCAGCACTGAATCTTGGCATATCTAAGATCTGGCATCAAGATTGGACCAGATATACAAATGCACTCACCGAATCACATGTCAGGATTCTGGACAGGGAAGATGAGCTTATTTGGGTTTTATCTCAACATGGATCATAGTCTCCAAAGGAAGGTTATCCCATTATTTATGCTCAACATAAGCCCGCTGCCACTGTATGGTGGTGTCGCCCCCTTTGGAAGTTAAAGTGCCCTCTTGGATCCAAACTTTTCATGTAGTGCATCCTGCACAACAAAGCTCTGACTAGGGACAATCTTCAGTGTTGGTCTTTCCAGGGACCTTCGTGGTGTGCACTCTATCAAAACGTTGAAGAAAGCATTGATAATATTTTTCTCCATTGTCCCTCTAAAATCTTGCATTAGAATCAAGTGCAACAATCATTGGATTTTAATATCAGATGGATTGGTATGACAATAACATCAGCATGGGAATTTTGGTGGAATACGGAAAATCCCACAAAACTCAGGAATCTTCCGCTTTTGATTTATTGGTGCATTTGGTTAAGCAGGAACAAACTTATTTTTCTTGGCATCCCCCCCAAAATGGACACTTGTTGTTGCTCACATTACTACACTTTATAACTTAATATCCGAGGACGATCACAAACAGCCCCACAAAGCATCTTGGCTAAACACATTCACAAATCCCTCCCGTGGGTAAATTTTGATGGATCCGCACAGCAGACAAGATGTGGTGGGGTGTTATTTTATATCTCAATGATGATCATTTCTTCAAACTTCAGATAGGCCTTGGATGTGGCACAAACAATTTTTCAAAACTTATCACTCTCATACATCTTATCCACTTTGCATTAGAAAAAGGATGTTAGCATCTTCATATATTTGGCGATTCAAAATTTGTCATTAACTAGTTCAATTAGCAATCTGATTCTCATGTGCACACACTCAAGAATATTTTGGGGGATATATTACTATTAAAATATCAATGTGACTCCATTTCTTGTCAACATATTTACAGGGAAAGGAACCAACTTTTTGATCATCTATCCAAGGAGGTCACACTCTAGCCATAGGGTCATTGGTGGATACATGAGTAGACCGAGCATGACTACTATCAATACTTCCATCGAACTTTTGATGATGAGCTGCTTCAGGGGGAAAACCCACCCTGATTTTTTATGACTCTATTTTGATAGCTCTATACAACAGATAATAGTTTTTGTTTATCCTCCAGACATGTTATATATTGTATATTTATTTTTCAGTATATAAGTTACATCAATGTATCATGTAATTTTCAATCATAATAAAAGTTACAATTTTTCTTTAGGAAAAAAAACATTACAATTAATTTGATTTTATAAATTTAATAAATTAAATTCTATTTATTAGTCATAATTATGAGTGAAGCATTTACAAGTTAATAATATATATGGTAAAATGAGGTGAATATCCATGGTTAAGAATCTTGTTATATTATATGTTTACTGTAACTATTAAATTTTAATGTAAAAATGTTATAAAATTAAATTAAAATAAAATATTTATAAAAAAAATTGATTTAAAAATGAGTTATCGTTTTTTGGGTATGTGGTATTGATAATTCATGGTATTGGCCATGATATTGTTAAAAATCATTTCTAGAAGTTAATAAATATCCATGGTAAAATGGCTGGATATTCATTGTTAAGAATCTTGTTTATAATGTAAATATTAATATTTTTATGTACTTATAATTAAATTTAAATATAGTTCATAATCATTATTTTAATTTATATGGTAAATGAATGTTAATTTATAACTACTATTTATATGTTATATATTTTAATGTCATATGTATAATTATGATTTCTTTCATCTAAAAATGGTTTTTAATTTTATTAATAAAAACAAAATTACAATGTAAAAAAAAAAAAAATATATTGAAAAATATGTACATCTAGCGTTTAGCATCTAACACCTATACATCTATCCTATACTTGGCTGTAGAGCGCCTCTTGATGCAATTAGATGATGTTAGAGAATTTAAATGTGTATTTTAGATGATGTTTATGTCTGTTAGATGGTTATCATCATCATGTTTATTTTTATGAAATGATATATATTTATTGTAGATTATATATTGATGAACTTATATGAAAATTTTATATATGAAATTACATGCAAAAAAACTTATTTTAAATAAAAAAATGCAAAGATATTTTTATAAATTACAAAGTTTAATATGGTTGAAACTATAACTGTAGATACCATAAACATTTTTCTATTGTATGGATTTTTCATACATATTCATTCTAACTAAATTCTTTTTCAAAAAACAATTACATATGAATAAATATTCTTTTCGATTGTATTATTTACTCTTTTTTAATAGACTCTTCTACTCTAAAAAAAATTATTATAAAAAACGTATGATCTCCATCATAATAATATTGTTGGCCCTAAAATTTTATGGATGCAAATCTTCAAAAATTTGTTGTTTTTGTCTTTATTTCATAAGTTGATTGCCATCAATTTTTTAAATTACTTCATTAATTGTGGTTTTCGTCAACGTTGGGGGCATAATTTAAATATTTTCAAAAGCAATGATAAAAGCATGTAAACTAACAAACAACTAAGTTGAAAACCAATTATAACAAAATCCAAATTAGACTTATCACAAACTTAGAATTAAACAAATATGCTAAAATTTTAACCTATTACACAATTGGAAATACTTAGCTTTAAGTGTAAAAACGTTTCTACTGGATTTAAAAGAAAAAAGAGTACAAATATTTGTGAATCTTACCAATTATATAAAATGCCATGGAGATGAATAAAAAGCAATATAATTAGTGAAATAAATAAAACAAAAACATACAACAATAATACAAATGATGAAATGACACAAATACATATCACTCTCAGCTGTCATCACCCTGATTATCTTCCTCGCATGGCATGATAACATTGTTTTTCTAAAAAATATGTTTTCATCTAGGGTCATGTCTTAATACAAACCACCAATCCCTATACAACACATCTAGGTAAAAAAACATCTTATTGCGAAAACATAAGGCTCCCTAGCTTCATCCCACATCCTTCTAGAGTTGATAAATATCAACCCACTATCATGATATTGCTTTACATTATTTCGATCAAAGGTGTCTCACCACTTGCACCTAAAAATAATACGTTGGAACGAAGAGAAGTCCACTTCAATGATCCCTTATATCTTTCTGACGTAAACTAATCTCCCATGTATTAGGTTTTGATCGTGGTGGCTAGCACAACTAGATTGGTCAAACTCGACTTCCAATCCATAGCCTTGTGTCATGTTTCCATCATCAGCATCCTCCGTGAAAAAAGGATGTCCATATACCCACATAAATGGAAACAAATGCACCTATAAAAGAGCGAAACAATCATAATGTGATGTGTCTAATAACCCGAACATAAATAAAATATAAAATATAGATGTTACAATTCAAAGGTGCATTATGAAGTTAAAAATGTACAGAAATTCATTCGATTTTTAAAAGTAGAAACTCTTAAGACTTGAAAAACCATTTTGAAAACCTCTGCGTCGCGCGCACAGTACCCCCCGGTGTGACCTGGGTACTCTCTCCATCGCCATGGCCCCAGGAGGGGGCCCTGAGGCCCCTCCTCCTTTGCCTCCTCCACCATAGATCCTTGCGTTCAGGAAGCTGATCGGCGATAGTAATAAACGCCTAGTAAGGGAAACTCAGCACAAGTTTGTAAAGAAACTTGACAGCATCCCCACAGTCGCCCTGCCCGTTGAATATTCTTGCATATTTGCTTTGAACTTAGCTGAAAGAGGGCTCATCAATCAATTTACAAGGCTATGGCCTTCCCCCAAGGCTGTCGAAGCGTGGGTATAGAGGAACTGGCGACCACTAGTAAAGGAAGGCATCAAAAGTTCCTAGTTTGTAAGGGCTTTTTTGTCATTGTTTTTCATTTAGTAGAAGACAAAAATCTCATCTTTAGGAATGGACCATATTTCATGCATCCTCAGCATCTATATCTAAACTCACAGTCACCAAATTTTGATCTGACACAAGATGTGCCATCAGTAGTTCCAGTGTGGGTGTGCCTCCCTCATCTTCCACTACACTCCTGGAACCCGAAGTCACTAGAAATGATTGGTAACACTCGGGGAAAATATATAGACAGAGCAGAGAGAAGGGATTAGTATTCATGTGCAAGAATATGCGTCGAAGTCGACTTGGAAATAGGGTTACCTGAATCCATAAAGTTAACAATAGCAGACTGGTCTTATATCTAAGAGGTAGACTACGAATAACTACCATTCAAATGTAGAAATTGCCATGAATATGGGCCTTCCGCAAGATACTGCAAAAAAAGGAGGAAGATCTAGAGAAGTCGAAAGGAGAAAAATGGATCCAAGTGTAGAAAACAATCCAGGCCAAGGTGAGTAACAGGAATAAAGGGAAAGAGGTATCGGTGGAGTCTGGAACTCCCTTAACATGAATGGTTCAAATGGAAGGAAAAGGAGAACAGTCGAAGACAACAGCCTCAATAAACCCATTCAAAATGCTCAGCACTTCAATCGAAATTCCAAAAATAGAGATAAAGGAGATTGAATGCCAAGTTCCTACACTTGACGCAGAAATAAGAACATAGAAGTAACCCAATTTGACTCCCTAGCAGGAACCTCCTCCTCACCTACATATGCAGAAATGATAAGGAAAAAACCCCCTGGAAACCTCTGGGTCATCGGAAGACGAGACATTCGAGAGACCCTCTAAAAGAGTTGGAAGGAAATCTCATAAGGAATCTAAGGAAGAAGAGGCGGAGAGGCAAAAAATGCAAGGCAACCAATCCACCATTGAAATGTCTATTATGAGAAACACCAAAACAAGGCCCTCTAAGGGGGGATCAACTCACTCCAATCCTGCTAAATAATGAAACTAGTCTCTTGGAATTGCAGAGGCTTGAGGAACCCTTCGAAATTTGAAGTAGTCAAAGATATTCTAAAAATAGAAACTCCCAATATCCTCATGCTCCAAGAGAGTAAGATTGAAGGGGAAACCCTTCTTGAGATCAGCAAATTAAAATGGGGAAAAAATGCAGGAAAGGCCATTAGTGCAAGAGGTTCCTCTGGAGGCCTAGCAACATTGTGGTCAGAGGACAAGTATCAACTAGAAGCTCCTTTAAGACCCAATATTGGATATTCACTGAACTTTGGCACCTCTCTAGTAATATATCCATCTCTCTCTTCAACCTTTATGTTCCAGTGCACCTTACACAGAAGAAAGAATGTTGGAAGACCTTGTCTGGTTTCTTACACATTTACTCCCCTCGGAATATAATAGTGGATGGAGATCTCAACCTCATCATTGATCCAAAAGAAAAGAGAGGTGGCAATAGTGGCAGGGACCAAATGCTTCCATAAGTAGAGGAGCTAATACTTCATTGGGATCTTCTTAACTTCAAACCAAAGAAAGGTCTTTACACCTAGACAAACAATAGGGATGGGGCAGAATGCATCTCTGCTCGCCTAGATAATTTCCTAGCACAAAGCTATTCATTGATAGGAAAATGACTGATCTCCTCAAAAATTCTCCCAAAGCTAGCCTCAAATCACAAACCTATTCTGTTATAGCTGGAAGAGGAAGAAAATTTGGGGGCCCTATCCCCTTTAGATTCAACCCACTTTGGTCATGGAAAGAAGGGTTCATGGAAATTATTTTAGAGGCATGGCCCATACTTGTGATAGGAGCTCCCAGCTTCGTGTGGCAGCAGAAACTAAAAATAACTAAGAGAGCTCTGAAAAATGGATTAAAGAACCCTCAAATTCTCCTACCAGCAATGGAAAGGAGACAATTTAGTTTTTATCAGATCTACAAATGGATTTGGAAAGTAAGGAGAAATCTGCTTCAGATTTAGAAAAATAACAAGCTGCCCAAATCAAATCATTTCACGCTTTCCACCATGAAGAAAAGACTTGGAGGCTTAAGTCTAGTAACCTATGGCTTAAAGTTGGAGACCGAAATAACCTCTTTCTTCCATAGGAAATATAGAGTTTGGCTATCTCGAAATCATGTCTCTAAAATCACTTGCTCAGATGGGACTGTGCTCAAAGTTCAAGAACAGCTAAAAAAGGCAGCAGAAGATCATTTCCAGAATCTGTATAAAGAGGATGGGAATGGGAGTGAATAAGTCATGTCAGATTTTCTCTCCCACATTCCATCTTTGGTAGGATAGGAGGACAACACTAGTCTTACGAAACCTTTCTCCGAGGAAGAAATATGTAAAGTAATATGGTCCATGGAACTAGACAAGGCATCAGGACCTGACGGCTTCTCAATTCATTATTATAGAATCTGCTGGGAAATAATAAAAACTGATCTTCTGAGGATGATTAAAGCTTTTCATCAAAAATCCAAAGTGGTAGGCAGTACTAACTCTACCTTCCTTGCATTAATACCAAAAGAAGTGAATCTAGGCACTTTTGACAGGTTTAGGCCAATCTCGCTCTGCAATGCATCATACAAAATACTGACAAAATTGCTGGCAAACAGAATCAATCCATTGCTTGGGAAACTCATTTCTCCCACCCAAGGAGGCTTTGTCAAAGGGAGACACATACTAGACAATGTAATACAGGTGCAAGAAGTCATACACTCCAGTCACCTTCGGCAGGAGCAAGGTATGCTCATAAAGCTCGACATGTCAAACGCATTCGACCAGGTAAATATTTCTTTCCCGTACAAAGTCCTCCTTTCCTTTGGTTTCAGCTCTAACTTTTTCAATTTGATTAAAGCTTGTACTGAAAATCCATGGATAGCACCTTTAGTTAATAGCAGGCCAGCAAACTATTTTCAAGCCTCAAGGGGAATAAGGCAAGGCTTCCCCCTCTCCCCTTTCTTGTACATATTGATGGCATACTCGTTAAGTAGAAAATTGGCAGCTGAAAAGAAAGCAAGGACAGCTCCAGGAGTCAGGTTGATGAAAGGGATAGAGCCTCTCAACCATGCATTATTCGCAGATGATTCTCTTCTTCTGGGTGGAGCCCCCATCAAGATAGCTAAAGTTTACAGTGGAATCCTTCAAAAATACTACATCATATCAGGAGCTCATATAAATAAAAGGAAAACTGCAATATAATTGTGGAACAACAAGAAATTTAGAGAATAGCCTACTCCTTAAGCTTTTTGGGATATGCTTCTTGGGATAAAATCAAATATCTCAGGTTACCAATAACCCTGGGCTCTAACAAATTATCGATGTGGAAAGAGGTAATAAGAAAAATTAAGTCCAAGATTATAGCTTGGGGAGGGAAATGGCTCACCAATGCGAGCAAACTCATCTTTATAAAATTTGTTTTGTCCTCCCTGACAATCTATCAGGCCTCCTTTCTGCTGGCTCCAAAGAAGATCACAAAACAGATCTCCATAATGATCAGGGATTTTCTAAAGCATCTATAACATGTAATTTTCAATCATAATAAAAGTTACGATTTTTCTTTAGGAAAAAAAAACATTACAATTAATTTGATTTTTATAAATTTAATAAATTAAATTCTATTTATTAGTCGTAATTATGAGTGAAGAATTTACAAGTTAATAATATATATGGTAAAATGAGGTGAATATCCATGGTTAAGAATCTTGTTATATTATATGTTTACTGTAAGTATTAAATTTTAATGTAAAAATGTTATAAAATTAAATTAAAATAAAATATTAAAAAAAAATGATTTTGAAATGAGTTATGTTTTTTGGGTATGTGGTATTGATAAGTCATGGTATTGGCCCATGATATTGTTAAAAATCATTTTAGAAGTTAATAATATCCATGGTAAAATGGGTGGATATTCATTGTTAAGAATCTTGTTATAATGTAAATATTAATATTTTTATGTACTTATTAATTAAATTTAAATATAGTTACATAATCATTATTTTAATTTATATGGTAAATGCATGTTAATTTATAACTACTATTTATATGTTATATATTTTAATGTCATATGTATATTATGATTTTCTTTCATCTAAAAAATGGTTTTTGATTTTATTAATAAAAACAAAATTACAATGTAAAAATAAATAAATAAATAAATAATTGAAAAATATGTACATCTAGCGTTTAGCATCTAACACCTATACATCTATCCTATACTTGGTTGTAGAGCACCTCCTGATGCAATTAGATGATGTTAGTGAATTTAAATGTGTATTTTAGATGATGTTTATGTCTGTTAGATGGTTATCATCATCATGTTTATTTTTATGAAATGATATATATTTATTGTAGATTATATATTGGTGAACTTATATGAAAATTTTATATATGAAATTACATGCAAAAAAACTTATTTTAAATTAAAAAATGGAGAGATATTTTTATAAATTACAAAGTTTAATATGGTTGAAACTATAATTGTAAATACCATAAACATTTTTCTATTGTATGGATTTTTCATACATATTCATTCTAACTAAATTCTGTTTCAAAAAACAATTACATATGAATAAATATTCTTTTAGATTGTGTTATTTACTCTTTTTTAATAGACTCTTCTACTCTAAAAAATTTTATTATAAAAAACGTATGATCTCCATCATAATAATATTGTTGGCCCTAAAATTTTATGGATGCAAATCTTCAAAAATTTGTTGTTTTTGTCGTTATTCCATAAGTTGATTGTCATCAATTTTTTATATTACTTCATTAATTGTGGTTTTCGTCAACATTGGGGGCATAATTTAAATATTTCCAAAAGCAATGATAAAAGCATGTAAACTAACAAACAACTAAGTTGAAAACCAAATTATAACAAAATCCAAATTAGACTTATCACAAACTTAGAATTAAACAAATATGCTAAAATTTTAACCTTTAAATTATAAATTACACAATTGGAAATACTTAGTTTTAAGTGTAAAAACGTTTCTACTGGATTTAAAAAAAAAAAAAATTGTACAAATATTTGTGAATCTTACCAATTATATAAAATGCCATGGAGATGTATAAAAAGCAATATAATTAGTGAAATAAATAAAACAAAAACATACAAAAACAATACAAATGATGAAGTAACACAAATACCTATCACTCTCAATTGTCATCACCTTGATTATCTTCCTCGCATGGCATGATAACATTGTTTTTCTAAAAAATATGTTTTCATCTAGGGTCATGTCTTAATACAAACCACCAATCCCTATCCAACACATCTAGATAAAAAAACATAAAAAACATCTTATTGCAATGTTTGGGGAAAACATAAGGCTCCCTAGCTTCATCCCACATCCTTCTAGAGTTTATAAATATCAACCCACTATCATGATATTCCTTTACATTATTTCGATCAAAGGTGTCTCACCACTTGCACCTAAAAATAATACATTGGAACGAAGAGAAGTCCACTTCAATGATCCCTTATATCTTTCTGACGTAAACTAATGTCCCATGTATTAGGTTTTGATCATGGTGGCTAGCACAACTAGATTGGTCAAACTCGACTTCCACTCCATAGCCTTGTGTTATGTGTCCATCGTCGGCATCCTCTGTGCAAAAATGATGTCCATATACCCACATAGATGGAAACAAATGCACCTAAAAGAGTGAAACAATCATAATGTCATGTGTCTAATAACCCGAACATAAATTAAAATATAAAATATAGACGTTACAATTCAAAGGTGCATTATGAAGTTAAAAATGTACAGAAATTCATTCGCTTTTTAAAAGTAGAAACTCTTAAGACTTGAAAAACCATTTTGAGAACCTCTGCGACGCGCGCACAGCAACCCCTGGTGTGATATGATTACTCCCTCCATCGCCATGGGCCCAGGAGGGGACCCTGAGGCCCCTCCTCCTTTGCCTCCTCCATCAGAGATCCTTGCATTCAGGAAGCTAATCAGCAATAGTAGTAAACACCCAATAAGGGAAACTTAGCACAAGTTTGTAAAGAAACTTGACAGCATCCCCACAATCGCCCTGCCCGTTGAATATTCTTGCAGATTTTCTTTGAACTTAGCTGAAAGAGGGCTCATCGATCAATTTACAGGGCTATGGCCTTCCCCCAAGGTTGTCGAAGCGTGGGTATAGAGGAACTGGCGACCACTAGTAAATGAAGGCATCGAAAGTTTCCTGGTTGGTAAGGGCTTTTTTGTCATTGTTTTTCATTCAATAGAAGACAAAATCTCATCTTTCGGAATGAACCATATTTCATGGGTCCTAAGCGTCTATATCTAAACTCACAGTCACCAAATTTTGATCTGACACAAGATGTGCCATCAGCAATTCCAGTGTTGGTGCGCCTCCCTCATCTTCCACTACATTGCTAGAGCCCGAAGTCACTAGAAATGATTGGTAACACACGGGGAAAATATATAGATAGAGCAGAGAGAAGGGATCAATATTCATGTGCAAGAATATACGTCAAAGTCGACTTGGAAATAGGGTTGCCTGAAGCCATAAAGTTAACAATAGCAGACTGGTCTTATATCCAAGAGTTAGACTACGAACAGCTACCATTCAAATGTATAAATTGCCATGAATATGGGCATTTCGCAAGATATTGCAAAAAAAAAGGAGGAAGATCTAGAGAAGTCGAAAGGAGAAAAATGGATCCCGGTGTAGAAAACAATCCAGACCAAGGTGAGTGACAGGAATAAAGGGAAAGAGTACCGATGGAGTCTGGAACTCCCTTAACATGAATGGTTCAAATGGAAGGAAGAGGAGAACAGTCGAAGACAACAGCCTCAATAAACCCATTCGAAATGCTCAGCACTTCAATCGAAATTCCAGACATAGAGATAGAGGAGATTGAACGCCAAGTTCCTGCACTCGAAGCAGAAAATAAGAACATAGAAGTAACCCAACTTGACTCCCCATCAGGAACCTCCTCCTCCCCTACATATGCAGAAATGATAAGGAAAAAACCCCCTAGAAACCTCTGGGTCATCGGAAGATGAGACATTCGAGAGACCCTCTAAAAGAGTTGGAAGGAAATCTCATAAGGAAGCCAGGGAAGAAGAGGTAGAGAGGCAAAAAATCCAAGGCAACCAATACACCATTGAAATGTCTATCAGGAGAAACACCAAAACAACGCCCTCTAAGGGGGGATCAACTCACTCCAATCCTGTTAAATAATGAAACTAGTCTCTTGGAATTATAGAGGCTTGGGGAACCCTTCAAAATTTGAAGCAGTCAAAGATATTCTAAAAATAGAAACTCCCAAGATCCTCATGCTCCAAGAGACTAAGATTGAAGGGGAAACCCTTCTTGAGATCAGCAAATTAAGATGGGGAAAAAATGTAGGAAAGGCCATTAGTGCAAGAGGTTCCTCTGGAGGCCTAGCAACATTGTGGTCAGAGGAAAAGTATCAGTAGAAAGCTCCTTTGAGACCCAATATTGGATATTCACCGAAATTTTGCACCTCTCTAGCAATATATCCATCTCTCTCTTCAACTTTTATGTTCCGGTCCACCTTACACAGAAGAAAGAATGCTGGCAGACCTTGTCTAGTTTCTTACACATTTACTCCCCTCGGAATATAATAGTGGCTGGAGATCTCAACCTCGTCATTGATCCAAAAGAAAAGAGAGGTGGCAATAGTGGCAGGGAACAAATGCTTCCATAAGTAGAGGAGCTAATACTTCATTGGGATCTTCTTAACTTCAAACTGAAGAAAGGTCTTTACACCTAGACAAACAATAGGGTTGGGGCAGAATGCATCTCTGCTCGCCTAGATCATTTCCTAGCGCAAAGCTCTTCATTGATAGGAAGAAGACTAATCTCCTCAAAAATTATCCCAAAGCTGGCCTCAAATCACAAACCTATTCTGTTACAGCTGGAAGAGGAAGAAAATTTGGGCCCTATCCCCTTTAGATTCAACCCACTTTGGTCATGGAAAGAAGGGTTCATGGAAATTATTTTAGAGGCATGGTCCATACTTGTGACAAGATCTCCTAGCTTCGTGTGGGAGAAGAAACTAAAAATAACTAACAAAGCTCTGGAAAAATGGATTAAAGAACCCTCAAATTCTCCTACCAGCAACAGAAAGGAGACAGATTAGTTTTTATCAGATCTACAAATGGATTTGGAAATTAAGGAGAACTCTGCTTCAGATTTAGAAAAAGAACAAGCTGCCCAAATCAAATCATTTCACGCTTTCCACCATGAAGAAAAGATTTGGAGGCTTAAGTCTAGTAACCTATGGATTAAAGTTGGAGACTGAAATACCTCTTTCTTCCATAGGAAATATAGAGCCCGGCTACCTCGAAATCATGTCTCTAAAATCACTTGCTCAGATGGGATTGTGCTCAAAGTTCAAGAACAGCTAGAAAAGGCAGCAGAAGATCATCTCCAGAATCTGTATTGTTATAGACATTTTTGGGCACTGCAACCCCAATCATAAATGTCCATAAACTGAGGGCTCCTAAGTCCCTAAAAGTGTTGCTTCACTACCTAAAGGAACAGTCAGCTGATTACATCATCTCCCAGAAGTTCTCCATAGAAAACTGCTCAGAAATGGTCAAAACTGGACCATACTGAATGCCCAGTGCAAAGGGTACGATGCATATCACCTTCCCAGTGTAAAAGGTGCGATGCATACCGGATGGCCCCTCTGTATGGTGCGATGGGCGAGAATGGACAAATGGCAAAGACAGTTTGCGAGGTGGAAGATCATAGAATCTTCCAGAAGCTTCCCCTCTGACACTTGCCTCTCTAATTTCGACCAGGGATGAGTAAGAGATCATCAATCTCCAAGTGGAATCAAGAACTATCAGAAAGGAAACTAATCAAAATCCCAGAAGCTGACTCACCCCCCTACAATCATCTATATATGGATCCCTCATCACAGAGATCCAGAGGCTGGAATCTTGTACCTTGTAGAGAAGTGTTGTTGATTTTCTGGTGTAACATCATAGTGTTGGGTGATCTAAGCTTTACTTGAGGTGAAGAAGGGCTTTATTGCTGGAGGATCATGCTGGGTCAGAACAATTGGTTGTAATCATCTTGCTATTCTTGGTATTAATATAGTTATTCAAGTTTTCCTCCACATTCATGTACGTTTGATTGTATATGCATTTGTGTGGTTAATATATGGTCTTGTGTTGTTTATGAATATAGATCTTTGTTCTTCGATAGTATTATGCTGCTTTGATTCCACAGGTGCTCTTTGAATTTGTGTAGACAAAGAAGGAGTGGCAAAGATCTATCGAGAAGGAGAGGAACCGAGCAAGGAACCAAGCGTAAGACAAAGGTTGGTGTCCTTTGTTCCCCTCTTGTCTATTTTTCATAAAGGAAAACGAGAGTAGTTTTAACTTGTTTCTTTCTAAGATAGCTACTAGTCTTAGTGGGAATAGTAGCTCTAAGTGGACACTATTCCTGGTAACAAAATGGCGACTCCGCTGGGGAGCGAATAGATTGTTTGTTAGTCTATTTTTGTTTGTTTTATAAACTTACAAACGGAGCCTGAAGTCAAGCCAGCTAGCCTTCGAACTGCATTTGCTACGCAAGTGCAAAGTAGATCAATGCTGCTTCAATCTATCTCTGGGTTTTGTTTATAAATTGAACAATCGATCTGCAAACACTCTAATTTCCCTAAGTGGTGGCTCTAGTATCCTCCTTAGATCAACCCCTGTGATTTATATTTACTGAACATTACTTACTCGGCCTAAATCCCTGAACTAAACTGCAAATTGTGATCAAAGACTGGATAAAAGTCTCGCACTAGTACCATCGCACCCTCCCTTCAAGGCAGTCTGTATGCATCGCACTTCCCGTGTGCAGTAGGTGTGTTGCATACTGGATTCTCTGTGTGACAGGTGTGATGGTCAGGGAAGGTTGATTTTACCTTCAGACTTTGGTTTTTCTTCACTCTTTTCAGTTCTATTCAAGAGTTTTGTTGTCTGTGGTCAGTATATCTCTGTGGAAACCCTCTTCTCTTCCATCATTCCACCTCCATTTTGCAAAGAACTGTAAGTGTTTTTATGTATTGTGCGCCATTTCTAGTGCTCTTTTACAAAGAAGTGGCATAATCAGACTGTCGTTCCTTGATCTGAAAGTGTCGCAAGTGTCATTTTCAGTCATAGAAGAGAATCCCATTGTTCTTGATAGTCGATTGTACTGTTACTCTTGTATGTGATTTGAATTAGTATTTTTTCAAGTGTGGAAAACAATTTTCATTTCGAAATCGCAAAGTGTCGTCTTATCTTCACTTCATTTTGAAAAATAAATTTGTTAGTATTGTCGCTTTGGAAAATAATTCTTATTTTCATTTAGCGTTCTTCTTGTCATTCATACATTAAGAAGGATGAAAACAAATACATGCATGTGCATTTGCATTGAGACTGCTTGGTTTGATTTAGGATAGTGCATTTAGTGTGTGCTCTGTGCTCTTTGTTGAAAGACCCTCATTTCTCTTTCCTTAGTAGCTAGGATTTTCATTG
>APFE031140455.1:0-43760 GCA_000404065.3 Pinus taeda
CCATGGACCGAAAACCATAGGTAGGTTTGCCCAACCTAATATAGGGTCCAAAAAAAATTTTCTCGGGGCGCTGCCCCGCCCCCCTCTAACTCCTCGGTTCACTACGTAGTTTAGTCGTGGAAAGAATATAACACAACCCAACAGGTTGATTGCAAAGACTCTTCTAGAGCAGCTTTAGAGTATACATCCTTGCCCTTGGAGCTGAATTTGAAGATTTGTGGAGATCCTTGGAGACCATGATGCTGAAGTCATCATGAGGTGACCTTGAATAAGTTTTGTTTGGGTAACATGAAGAGTAGTGGTGACACTTTCATGTGAAGAACAAGGTTGTCATTGATGATGTGACATGGAGACTAAGTGAAGGTGTCACTGAAGATTGATATGGCTTGTTGAAGAAGACATTGGGAGTCGTGAAGTATAGCCAAACATATCTTGATGAAGTAAAGCTAAGGGTTGGAGCCTCAAAGAGACAAGGTTGGTGCCTTAGAAGATAGGGTTGGAACCCTAGAGGATAGGAGTCCTCAAGGGACCAGGTTGGTGCCTGTACTAGAGATAGAGTTGGAGCCCTAGAGGTTGGTGCCTCAAAGTGACAAGGTTGGAGCCTTGGTAAGTCCAAGTTGGTGCTTGGAAATTATAGGTTGGAGCCTGTGAGATTGAATATTGGTGTCTTCATATAGGGTTGGATCCCTACACAAATATTGTACTTGATTTATTGAGATTAATAAAAGTATTTATTTTTATTGTTCATATTGTGTTCTAATTATAAGTGATCTAACTGGTAAAAATAACAATTGAAAAGAAATATTGATTCACGTCCCCCCCCCAGTACTTCCAACAATTGGTATGAGAGCCAATACCTAACAACTTGAAGGTTGATCATTAGAACACAAATGACGAATCCAAGGAAGAAAGTCTCCAATCCTCCTAAAGATGTGTCTCCCTCAACAACCGAAATTGAAGTCAATACATTTGTGAAGGATCCATTGTTCAATGGAAACTTTGATATATGGGAAGCAATAATGAGGAATTTCTTAAAGACTCAGGGCATTGATGTTTGGAAATCAGTGATTACTGATAACATGATGGATGGAGAATCCAAGGAACATAATACAAGAGCAATGAAAGAAATCTTGAACGGGTTACCTGATTCTATGAAGAAAAAATTTGAAAAATGTTCATCAACGAAAGGCATATGGGATAAAATTCATGATCTTCACTCAAAAGGAGCATTGAAAATGATCTCTAGTCAAGAAAATGATGGAAAACAAGAAGGAAATCCAGAGCCCATTAAAGAAGGTGAAGATAAGAGTTATAACATCAAGGCTAAAGAAGACCTAGAAGATGAAGAGAATGAAAAATATTTTGAAGATCTCCTCACTAAACTTATGGCTACTATGGAAGAGATTAACAATTTGAAAAAGGAAAATGAGGAACTTAAGAAGAAAGTGCAACTTGGTGACCAGGGCAAGACAAGGAAGGAAGTTGACCTTGTCAAGCTTCAAGTACAAGAAAGAGATGAGGAGCTCACCAAGATTAAGGAATAATTTCATCAAAACAAGAGAAAGCATCATGAAGAAGTCATATCCATAACAAATCAATTGGATAAGGCAAAGAAACAGGAAGATTCCTTGTCAAGCCACCTTGAGCAAAGGCACAAAAGCTTGAACAAACTTGAATAAGATATTGGTCAATACAAGGAAGAGGTCTCCTCCCTTAGATCTCAACTAGAAGAAGCAATGAAACAAGCACAAGGAGCTGAGAAGTTGATGAAAGTTTTTATATTCATAGAAGGACAAGTTAATGAAGCAAAAAAGGAGAGAAACACCATGATATGCCAATTAGAAGAAAAGGATGATGACACCACCAAGTTAAAATCAAAAGTCAGTTCTCTTAAGGCCCAATCATGTGAAGCAACCAAGATGAAGGAAGAAATGGAAATCATTCTATCAAAGGAGGATGAAGAATGCAAGAAAATGAAGGAAGAAATTGTCTTTCTTAAAAAGGAAGTTGACTTGCTAAATAAGAACTTGAAAAGTTCTCAAACCCTAGATGACATCCTAAGTCATCAAATGTCTCCCCTTAATAAATCAGGTCTTGGCTATGCAAGTGAATTCTCAAGCAAGAATGATGCAAACCTTAATGCTTCAAACAACAAGGATGTGAGGAAGCCTAGAAGAAATGTTGATGCTCCCAGTTCCAACAAAGGTGAGGAGAAGAGTCAAGACAATTATGGAAGAAACCCTCCTCCAAGAAGAAATGCAGATGGTGTCAGGGATGCAAGAAGAAATGGTTATCATCAAAGGATCCCAAGGCAAGAAGACTTCAGAAGTACATCAAGGAAGCCTTCTTCTCCCAGGTACCAAAGTATATTTCTTGGTTATTGCTATTCTTGTACAAACTTTGGGCACATGGAAAAAGATTGTAGGGCATATCACAAAGATAATTATAATGATCCTCGTCCATCTCCAAGAAGCAATTTTGCAAGAAGAAGTCATGAATTTTTATACATGAACAACATAGAGTGCTTCAAGTGTCATGACATTGGACATATGGCATGTCATTGTAACTTGACTTGGGCCCCTACATAAGCTAGAACCATACTTGTGCCAAGAGAAGAAAGCTACACAAGTATGGAGAAGGAAGCAAATACAATCCGAAAATCTCCTAAACTCTCCATCCAACAACACATGTTGTTGACTTGATTTTCGACAATCCAAGTATTTGATGGGGAAACTCTACCAAAAGGAAGACCATGCATAGAGTTAGGGGGAGCTTATGATGATTAAGCATTCTTGTAGAAGCTATTCGTGAATGGACCCTATGAAATCCTTGATGAGCCACATGGACAAACATCCTTTGATAGATCATCTCTCGAGAGAATTTCCATTGAAGAACATGATCCCTTATCCATCCATGAACTACTATTGAAGATCTCTTCCACTTGATCACTAAGAAGGTAATCTTTCAAGAGCTAGAGGAGGTCGTGCAAATAAGGGGAGTTGGTTCATCACAGGAAGGAATTTAAGCACATATATCAAGGACCACATTGCCAGAAAGAAGAGCACCATGACAGGGGGAGTAACATACCTATGAAGAACTACTATTGATGAAGAAAAGAAGTAACTTGACAGGGGGAGTACTTGGGCACCCTGTTCGCCATTGATGTCAAAGCGGGCAAGAATGTTGGAAGGGAAAGAAGATTTCCATCAATGATAAAGGGGGAGAGTGTTAATCGAGGTTGTCATTGATGTCAATAATTAACTAAGATGTCAATATTCTTGAGATGCCTAGTTCCAGATGATGATGCCATGACTCTTGGTGGTTGGTTAACTAGGATAACATCAATGAAGATGTCAAGTCATGAAGAAGTCAAACCACTAATTAAGGAAGCCATAATAAGTACTTGATATAATGTTTCATGCACTTGATGATCTAGACTTTAACCCTTGATGACATATGGAGGACCACACGTGATAATGCCATACCCTTGAATGATCACATGGTTGGAATATTAGATGGATGAGCTCACTTGATGATTGGAATGAAAAATTAATGGAGGCTACATTATGTGATGACATGGATGATACACTCATTGTTGGACACTATCATGATGATGTGTATGTCCTACATGATCCCATGATGATGAAGAAGCCAAATAATGGAGAAGATAAATGATAGAGAAACCAAACAAAGCAACCATATTGTCCTAATCATTTTCTGCACTAAATAATTTAAGGATAGTCACATTAAAAATGATTGTTCACCATCTTAGAGGCTAAATTATTCCATGAGACATACACCATCTTTTAGATCATAATTTTTGCTTTCTAATGAGCTATTACACAACCCAAAACTCCAAACGGATTGAAAGTTATGAATTTTTGAAGTTAATTTATTAAATCTAGACATGGAGCCGACTTGAGCAACCTTCACAAGTTGGCCTCCAAACAGGGAAGCGATTGTTCGTTTAGGGATGACAAAAGTGTATATATAACACGTTTTTCGACCTCTCTTTTGGATCAGATTTCGGTGATCAATTCAGAGAAGGACGACAGAGGAAAACACGAGGCCGATAAGGATATATAAACATACAGTTTGGGCAAATACTTTAAATTTTCTGATTCAGATATCTTGCAAAGACCTCGGACCTATGTAATACTTAACTTATAGAAGTGGACCTAAAAATTCAGCTCTGAATTAGAATTTGAAGTCAGAATTATGAGATAGGAGCAGAAGGACGAGCTAGATATTTATTATTTTTTCGTGGGTCTCTTAACTATGGTTTCTCGTGGGTTTTGGGAAAAAAAGTTATATATTTTGGCATATCCGTGGTCTGCAATTTGGTCTTGAGGCACTTGAAATTTGGCCTTCCTCTCTCTAGATACTGTCACTATAGAACTCTGAAATTTGGGCCTTTCTTTGGAGTAGAAAACTCGACCCTTTGAAGCAAATATACTACAACTCCTGTAAAGTGACACTTTCAGCCCTAAGAAGAGACATACTTCAGCTCTTGAGGCATCTTCGAAAGTGTTTTCATCTCTCTAAAGACTGTAACTTTGACCCTCCTAGTGGTCTATATAGTCTCATCCATTGGACCAGAATTTGGAAACACCCATCAGCAAATCTGTGGAGCATTTCTTCTTGGCTTGAATAGCTCAGTTTGAAAGCCTTTGGTGAAGACTGTTAGCCTCAACTGTTGGATAGAAGACCTTGTAATTTGTTGTGCTGGTTGGAGTCAGATTTGTTGAGCTTGATTGATAGATCTTGCTGGAGTCTCCTCTTATGAACATAATGACTTGTTAACTTGATGAAGAGTTATTGAAGCACAATTGAAGATCAGCTAAAGCACTTTTGGAGATCAGTCAAGGTATTTTTGGAGACTTTTTGAAGTATCATCCTAAAGCTTGTTGAGGACAATATGAAGCAAGCTTGAACAACCTTATTGAAAATATTTTGGGCATACAACCTTGGCTACTTGTGGAGCATTTGTTGAAAACTTATTGGAATACCATTGAAACATTTATTAAAGCACCATTGGAGATATGTTGAAGTTGTGTGAAGACATCCTTGGAGCACCCTATTGAAGACAATTTGGGCTTTTCTTGACACATCACCAAAGCATTCCTTGCAAACTTGTTGATGAAGTAATTTGAAGAACCTTGTTGAACTGTAGTGGAGCAGGCCTTGGGTTTGAACCAGTTTGAAGTACTCTTGAAAGAGGGTTGATTGTGATGACTCTTCTAGAGCAGCCTTAGAGTATACATCCTTTCGCTTGGAGTTGACTTTGAAGATTTATGGAGATCCTCGGAGACCATGATGCTAAAGTCATCATGAGGTGACCTTGAAGAAGTTTTGTTTGGGTAACATGAAGAGAAGTGGTGACACCTTCATGTGAAGAACACGCTTGTCATTGATGATGTGACATGGAGACTAAGTGAAGGTGTCACTGAAGATTGAT
Source organism: Pinus taeda (assembly GCA_000404065.3). NCBI lineage: Eukaryota > Viridiplantae > Streptophyta > Pinopsida > Pinales > Pinaceae > Pinus > Pinus taeda. The sequence continues at coordinate 5,459 of APFE031140455.1, forward strand.
AGGGCTTGTTGAAGAAGACATTGGGAGTCGTGAAGTATAACCAAACATATCTTGATGAATTAAAGCTAAGGGTTGGAGCCTCAAAGGGACAAGGTTGATGCCTTGGAAGATAGGGTTGGAGCCCTAGAGGTTGAAGCCTCAAAGAGACAAGTTTGGTGCCTTGGAAGATAAGGTTGGAGCCCTAAATAATAGGAGTCTTCAAGAGACCAGGTTGGTTCCTGTACCAGAGATAGGGTTGGAGCCCTAGAGGTTGGTGCCTGTACCAAAGATAGGGTTGGAGCCCTAGAGGTTGGTGCCTCAAAGTGACAAGGTTGGAGCCTTGGGAAGTCCAAGTCAGTGCGTGGAAAATTATAGTTTGGAGCCTTTGAGATTGAATATTGGTGTCTTCTTCTAGGGTTGGAGCCCTACACAAATATTGTAGTTGATTTATCGAGATTAATAAAAGTATTCATTTTTATTGTTCATATTGTGTTCTAATTATAAGTGATATAACTAGTAAAAATAAAAATTGAAAAGAAATATTGATTCAAGCCCCCCCACCCCCCCCACTCTCAGTACTTCCAACATCATACCCACAAGCAGGGCTTGTTGGGAATACCGCTCCCCGTTTGGCCAACAGGTTGAGAATGTAATTGGGTGTACAACCCAAGTCGATTATGATGCAAGTGTTCTACCACATGAGTATTCATGGTCATTTATGGGAAGATCAATAGGCAATAGGATGGGTTGAGTAGTAAATCCCCTATATCACCTATTGATCGTTATGGAGTTGTAGTAGTAGCTCCTCCATGCGATTCTAGGTTGAGATATGCTCCTCGTTGTGGTTCTAGGTTGAGATATGCTCCTTGATTATATGCTCTCTGATGATGATGCATGTAGTAGATCTGAATCCCCGATGATATTTCCAGGTAGTATCCCACTGGCTCATATTCCAAGTAGCAACCCAATGGACAGAGGGTGGTAGATTGATCTCCCCTCCAATGTCAAAATTCTTCTTCTTTTAGATTCAATAATATTCAACATACGAGAAAGTACAATTAAGAGATAAGAAGGAATAGGAAAGAGATGAATTGAGATGAATAGTGATGATACGAGATGTTGAGATACTTGAGACTGGATGGGATATGATGATAGGATGACATGATGATCAATGGTATGATATTGGCAAGTGGAATTATCCCTAGTTGAGAGTGAGTGTTAAAAATATGAAATTGCGGTAAAATTCCACTTTTGACAACTCACTTGATGTAGATAATAATTACATTTAATTCCTATTTTTTGGAGGACCAAAATTGACCTAAAGATCACTCAAAACGGATAAGGGAAAGTGTACCTATGAAGAAAATCCCACATGTGCACATTTGACAAGGTCAAGCCTAAATAAAAGTGGACACCCTTGGAAGGATATAAATATAAGTGACCTCTAACTCATTTAAACACAATGATGAGACACTCTTCTATCTTTATTTTTGGCTCGCACAGGTCTGAGGCTCGTCTGCAAAGGAACAAGTTCACTCTGAGGTGAAATTGCATTGTCTGAAGCTTGCATCTCTAATTTAGGGTTTTGGGCCTCAATCGCAGGCACAACACCAAACAAAGTCAACCCCAGGTGCTCACATAGAATATCATTCATGCGACTAGAGCATTCCAGTCACATGGACAACTCTCTATCCATGTGACTGAGGGTTTACGGAATCTGTACTCTAGATCTGACCCCAGTTGCTTGCATGCCATGCTTAAGGGAGTGACTTGGAAAGCTATAGTCGCTTACATGAAACCTCCTCTGTGTGAACGTAACCTAAAAGATGAAATATCATTATTCAAAAGATTTCTCTTAGTGACCACATGGTTCGACAGTTGAGTGCAGATAATGATAGTTCATTACAGTCTTCAGATTCAAAGTTTTGAGTATATACACTGTTGGGTTCATTTCATGGATGTTGTAGTTGTTTTACTGGTTAGTTGCATAGATGAAGAAATATATCATTGTACCATATTTTGCTTAATATTTTGATGACAATCTACTAAGAAGAATAATTTGAAAGGGTTTTCCCCACAGTGGGTTTTACCCTGGTCTCCAACCAATCCTGGTGTCTCTATGTGTGAATGATTTTCTTCTATTGTTCCTTTATGTTATGTTGCATTGATGATGATGGTATTGTTCTTTCTACATAGTTTCATATGATGATGAATAATGATGTAAACTTGAATAATGTTATGCTGTTATGGGGTGAACTTAATGTGTTAATGAAGAAATGAAATTATCAAAGCAAAGAACAATATAGCCCTAAGAAAAATTAACACTTGTTTTATTTTTATCAGAAAGAAGACATAAATACTGACTACCCCAGTTTTAAAATCACTTGAAAGAGGGAAATCATGCAGTTTATAAGAGGAATGCATGCTTTTCTCTTTGAAAAAAACTACAGAGGAAGTGAATATGTGAAGAATGATAAAATACAAAAAGGGAGGGAGGAATTGGGGAAGATATTTTGGGTGGAGTAAAAAACAAAAAGATTGACAAATACCACAGAGTAGAGTAGAGAAGAGAGTCATTCGACTCCAAAATATAGGTACCTAGGTATAATGTTATATTTATGGTAGTAGGTAACTTATTATCAATAGAAACAAAGATATAGTTTTCATTCTTTTTTCATTTATGATAGTAGGTAACTCGTGATTTGTAGAAACAAAGATATAGGTTTCATTATTTTTTAATTTATTGTTTTGAAAATGCATTTATATTTCATTCTTGATCATGATGTGGAGATAACTAATTTTCTTATTTAAAAGGAGTTTAAAGATGGGTAGTAGTAGTAGTAAAGATGGGGTGAAATGGAGTAAAGAATGGGTTAGCCACCCCAATCTTGCTTTCGTTCTTGCTTGCTATTTAATAGATTCAAATCGAGCTAAAGAAGGTGTGTTGTTCATGGATGAAAGTGTTCGATGGGGTGATTGACCAATGAAGATGGTGACTATCCAAAGGTACATCCTTTTCCCACCACATTTCACCTAGAATTTGGAGTTGAGTCCTACCCTATGCTGATCATATACAATGGCTCATCCGGTTCAACAGATCATATGCACCTATTATTAGGGGTGTGGCAGGACATGTGTAATAGAATTTCTAGTCACTTTCTAGATATGTAAGTGAGTTGAGGCCCCAAAAGAGATGTCAGAACGAGTTGTTGGAACTGGGAGGAAATTGACTGACACATTGATTCAAAACCAATATGTCTCCCTCCTATTCAAATGAATTTATCCTTGGTCATTTATTTTTCTTTCTTTGTCTTCTTTGACAGTGGAGGTGTTTAAGGATTCTCTAGGAATTAAAATAATTAAATTGAAAATAGCCACAAAACAAATCAACTCTCTTAAACCCTCTAGGCTTTTGTAGATCTTAAATATTAATCTAACAAATCCAAATGTAATGATGTTTAGACTGCTTCACCATATTATTTGTGAGGTATCTCTTTCATCAGCGGAGTTCACATATGGGAAGAATCAATGACCTTTTATCATTAGCTCTACCTTATGGTGTAGTGATTTAGAGAGTACCCTAAGTCATTGGACCATGTAAGGGAAGAATTGAACCTTGAGCTTTGTCACCTCAAAACTAAAATCAAATTAAATACCTATAATCCAAATGATATGTGTGTTTTCACAATCCTTTCTATTACTAAATAGTAAGAAATGTTTTTTTAATTGAGGGTTGATCAAGTTTATTTTTGGTGGTAGAGTAAACTTTATTACAATGGATTTCTCTTGTAGGAATATTTTTTTAAGGCATACATGCTTTTTGAAATGTTAGTTTTACCAACATTGGAAAACAAATTAGTACAATGAAGTCAACTAAACAATGTCTTCCATTTATGTAACGTAGACCACGAGATCCATATTTACAATTGTCCTCAAAATTTTGTTTAATCTATAAGGTTTGATACTGCCCAAAATGAAACCCTAGTCCTTCTCAGGAATTATGTCTTATGGTAGATTATATCGGGTATTTTTTATGCTATATCACTATCGATTATGATAAATTTTCCATGTTCCAACACTAATTTAGGGCTACATATACTCAAATATCAAGCAACCATAAAGACTACTTATTGGTGATTGTGGAGGGACACGCCAACATCCCTTCAAATTAAGGGGAGGAATGTTGACACCTAATCTTTGGGATTAGGTAAATCCACGTAAATAGAAAAATAAATAGAATTGGAAGATGAAGAGACATTGGGAGATTGAACCCAATAGTCTCCCTCTCCATGTATATATCCATTTTCTATCTTGATGGATAACAATAATACATTCGTGGAGTTACTCCTAGCCCGAAACTATCTCAGTGGATTGGGATTCACTAAGAGTGAAGCATATGCCAATCTCTTCTACATTTTGGTAGATGATAGTCTACTCACCTTAGTCCTATATGTTCATGGTTCGATACTGATAGGAGATGAGAGGTTGATCCAGTCTTGCAAGGAGTACCTTCCAAGAGCATTCGAGATGAAGGATATGGGTTTGATGCACTACTTCCTTGGTTTGGAGGTGTGGTAGGAAGATGGAGAGTTATTTGTTGGATTGGGGAAGTACACCTTTGATATCCTTCATGCATTCCATATTGTAGGATTGTAAGTCCATGGACACTCCTTTATCTACTAATTGGAGGAAAGAGGATTATTCTACAGGAGAGGCAGTAGATGGCACTATCTACATACAATTGGTGGGATCCTTGATGTACTTGCTGAACAAAAGGCCTGATATTTGTTTTTCAGTTAATCAACTTAGTTAGTTTATGGTGGAACATTAAAGCTTCACTAGAAAGAAGAAAAACATGTTCTCATAAACCTCAGAGGCACAATAAATTTTGGTTCATGTTACAAGTAGAAATATGGAGTGAAGATCCAAGGCTTGAAAGATGCAGATTGGGTAGGGAGTTCATCAAACAGGAAGAGCACATTGGGAGCTATCTTCAACATTGGATCAACAACAATTTCTTGGTACAAAAGGAAAAAAAGATCTGTAGCACTCATCTCAATAGAGGCCAACTATATCGCTGTTAGTTAAGAAACATGAGAGGATATTTGGATGAGGCAAATCCTGGTTGGTCTCTTCAGTAAGGGGATAAAGCCTACATTGATCCACTGTGACAATTAGAGTTGTATGAAACTCTCTGAGAATCCAATATTTCATGATAGGTCCAAGCATATAGACATCAACTACCATCACCTGAGAGATTGTGTGCAAAGGAGGATCATCATGTTGCAATACATTTCCACAGAGGAGAAAGATACAAACATTTTGATAAAGGATTTGTCAGGAGGCAAGTTTTAGTTCCACAGGAGCATTATAGGGGTGGTTCAAAACCAGTTTATCTTTAAGATGGAGTGTTAAATTGTAGCAAGAAAAGGCTTCATTTGACTTGTGAATTAGTCAAATGGAGAAATTAGAATTTCCATGCCAGTAGGATGACTTGAGTTGCAGTTAGCAAGAGTGACATGATCAAGTCACTTAGTTAAGTTAGTCAATTTGATTCTTTGGGCTAGAAGTAAAGTTGTGCATGAGTTGATTGCTAAGATCTAGCAATATAGTGGAGTTATGGTTAGTGAAACTCAGTTATCTGAGCTCTAGTCATTAATAGAGTCAATAGGAGTTCAGTTGAGTACTTGTAACTATTGTTAACTCATTGATCTATTAGTTAACTAGTCAATTTACTAAAAATATCCCTAGTCATGCATACAATTCGAATTACCTATTTGAGTGGAGGAAAAAGGCATCATTGTAATTATCAGTGCATACTATTGAGTGTACATGTTTTGGATTGGAGCAGGTCAGAAATTTCTCTTGGATTTACGTAAGGAAATAGGCGATTTCCTTATTTTTTAGGAGTTTATTTCCTCAAGAATTACACAAGGAAATAGGAGGAAGTGGGAGGCCTATTTTGGCTAAGTGTTGGTCAAAGCAGGGATCAGTATTATAATGCAGGTTGAGCTTAAAGGATTGAAGTTGTCATTGTAATTAATCATCGTCTCATCTAGTATAATACAAAATAGAGGAGGGGTTTTTTCCAGTTGGGCTCCCTAGTAAAAATATTGTGTTCATTGTGATTGAATGATTGCATGTGTTTCTATTATATGTTTTCCTTTCCACACATTGAGTAGAATAAACTTGTGTCTATTGTTTCCAGTCTAAATCCATTAGCAACTGTAAATTTCGAGTTATTTCTACAGTAACAAGGGAACTTTGATACATACATTCTTCAATTCTGCCATCAACTCATGTTTAGAGTGGTCAATAGGTTTATCCAAGTTCAAACCCTCTAGTTAAGGAGGCAAACTAGATGGTGAGAAAAGATCTGATGTTGAAGGGATATGCTTTATTGAATCATTTTTTTTAGCCTCATCCTCTAAGTGTTATTCAATGATGCTTTAGATGAAATCACTTCCCTAGGAATAAGTTATAATGAGAAATGTGTATATCATTTAGGAGGAAACCTTGATATTTCTATAAATACATCTATGTATTCCAACAACAATGGATGATCCTCATTTTTTATTTTGTTGTCCTCAACATAATCTAAAATGTGAACAACAAATAGCTAACAACTCTTTCTGTATTATTTCTTAAGTTGCAAAGCATGGTGTAACGTACTCCCTACTAACCCATGCCCCCACTAAGGTCAAAAGGGGGTAGTTATTTTGCTGGCTCAACCTCCAAGGTACAATTATGGAAATGGGGTCTAATTTTTTCGCTCTTTTACATCTTCTTCAAAACCTAAAATAGATACCATCATTGCATTCATCTCATCAAGACCTTTCCAATGATATAAGTTTTACCTCGAACCTACTTATGGATCAAAAGATGTGGCCATTCAAAGATGAGCTAATTACCACCTTTCCACGTCAACATTGATCCCACGTGGCAATCACATACCAACCCATGTGGCACTTTGTGTGTTGTCTTTGCCATTGTGGACCAATCTATGTGGATAGGCACACTCTTGCAAGTAATTAAAGGTCGATATATTCCCAACTCCGTAACACATTCAAACTTAACAAGGGGAGCTCAACCCCTGACCCCCGACCTTCCTCAAGGACCATTTATGTTTTGGGCCTTAACTAGCCCGACCCCGACCTAGACATTTGACCCAACTTCTGAGCCCCGACCAGTGGGTACCTTTGATGGATCCACCTATGCACCTTGGGTTGGACACAACTTCACTCGAGGTCCCAATATTTTTAACTGACCTTTCGACCCCCAACTTGGGGGGTCCTACAAGTAACTTCAAGTGAGTTTTTCAAGCTTTTACACTTAGAAAAATTCTAATTTCCTCCCTAGTTTACACATGCGATGTGACCGTTAACTATATTTGCATGGGTTTAATGAAGAAATACAGGAACAATATGCACAAGGATTTACGCTCAATAAGCATGCATTTGAGTGCTTTCCTTTAGAATTAAAGGGAACTAGATCAACTCCCCTGCACAACATAAATATGATTTTCCTTAATTAATCAACACATTGAGACCATGAAAACCATTAAGCTTTCCTTCATGACAAATAACCAAACTCACTGAAAAATGCACAGAAAGTTGACGACTAAGCCTGGAAAATAATATGTTTAGGGAGTTACACTAAGAAAATGTGCATCTGAGTGCATTTTCTCAAAATTATAGGGATTTTAAGAAATGCCTACCCACAACATAAGGATGCATTTATTTCAATCAACTAGTTCATGTACTTAGGGCATTTGATGGGACACACACATAGTAATACGTGCTAGTGAGCTTGAACATCAAACTTCACCATAAAGCACATAGATATTACCATCTCTTCAAGACTGTAATATCATTGAGGTTCAATTACATAAACATATGTAGGTATTCTCAAGCATTCATCATAGCTTGGTATAGGGTGTTGCTTATCATCAATTTAAACATTTAACCAATGCAATTAACATGTACATAACATTTAATCATGAGAAGCTCACATAGATACTTATGTAGAAAAAAAACTGGTAACTGAGAGTGGGACTTCAACTCTCCACCCTACCATAGAAAAACTACAACCAAGTATTTCTTTCATCTGTCACCCACTAGCCAAATTCCAATGCTTGATGTGGAGTGCTTTCAGAGAAATAGCTAAATCTCCAGCTAAAATAGCGTGTCCCATGCTGAAAAGTGTAACCAGGTTTGGTCTTCATAATGACATGTAATTATGATTTTTGTAAATGATGTAAAGAATAAAAGTAAAATTATTATTGTAATGCTTGCTTCATGGGTTTCATAAGCAAGAGATTTTATTTTTAGATGGCTCCCATTGTGAGAAGTTAGGATTTGTCAAAAGATTCAATGTCATGTATTAAGAACCCTTCTTGGACATGTTAAAAAATGTATATGAGTCTATAGGATTGTCAAGAAGCCCTCCAAGACAAGCACACGTCACTCCTCTTCAAGTCGGCCTCAAGATAAATTGAAGAACTCATGCCAAATTCACCTAATGGAGATACACATATTCAAATACACATGTCAACTTATTTATATGGGACAACCATTATATATATGTGTATAGGGTCTTCTCATTTCCATAGAAAAAGAGTTCAAATTACCTTTGAAGTTCGGTTAACAATTACAATGACAAAATACAGAGAAAAGTTCATATACCTTTGTAATTTGGATAGGAGATTGCAATGACATGTTCGAATCTCAGAGAAGAAAAATTGGGGTGATATGACAATCTACAAGCTCATACTTCAGAGAAGACTGCAGTAAAATTTTGGTGATCTCATCTTCGGTGATATCAGAGATAATTTCATGACATTATCGGCATATAGAATGAGGATTGCAGTGGAGACAGTTCAGTGATATATCACAGTGATTCAGTGCTATCTTAATTTTGGTGCTGCTACAGTGATCACATTTCAGTGATATTATAATGATGTGTTTTGGTGCCATATCAAGTGTGTCTACAATTCATTATTATCATAGTTTATCTTAGTATGCTCAGATAGGAGATCATCTCAGTTCATTTTAATGCTATCATTGTAACTATATCTCGGTGCTAAGAAGGTCAAAGTAGAAGAGGAGTCAAGAAGAAGAAAAGAACATAAGACATTCAAGAGAAATAATGTCTTGGTCTTGGAGTGGCTAATAGGTCAAGGGTCTTGGTATTGGTATTCATCAATTGGAATCTCTATAAGAATAATTTGTGTGGGTTTTCCTCTCAAAGAGTGAGAGGTTTTGGACCTGGCTCATAACTTACATTCTGTGTCTCTTGTCTCCTTTATTGTTCATGTATTGGTAATTTTCTTGATGGAAATAACACTATAATAAAATATGCAAGAGAATATTATAATAAAGAAGTGAAATATTTCTCACAAGCAATTATAAAAGTAGATAAATCACCTAACTACTGATCACCTAGATTTCTCAACATCCCAAAGCCACACTGCCTTCACCCACTAGCTATTCAAACATTCAATGAACCAATGAAACTTAACTTGTACACAACTAATGCCAATGACACATTTTAACCAGTATCATAGCTAAAACGATGCGACACAAGACTACACCACCTTTTCCCACCAACTATTCAAGCATATTACCACATCACAACATCATAACAGAGATCCTTGCACTGAGAGTGCAACCCGACTTCAAGAGAAGATTTCCTACCTAAAGCAGAATGTTCACCAGTTGGTTAAGCTACCAAGGAGTACAAGGGAATCCTTCCATTAGTGGTTCACCAAAGGAGCAATAACAAATGATATTCATCCCCCAAGGCAACACATTGTGGTTCACTTGCCCCACAAGCACCAAAATTCCCTCTACTCCCATCAGGTAGATTCATCAATCCAATAAGCTTTCCAATAGGGTCTTTAGCCTTCAGGAAAGCCACACTTCTCTATATTTCTTTTACCCAACAAGCCTCCATGAGGGTTATTTAGCTCATATTAATCTTTGCAAAGCTTAATGACAATGAATTCTGGTCACTATCTTTTCTACATTTTCACATCCACCCTTGGACAAACTTTTCTTTTTCTTACATAGTTCTCTTTGTGTGATTCCTTCCATTGCCTCTATGAATGAGAGAAAACTCATTTTCTCTGCATATTTCTATGTGCGTTGTGAGAGTGAGTGTGTTTGAGTAAATTATGCTCCTATTTTCAAAATAGAAGAACTACTCGTTCTCCATGATTACACGATAATTAACCTCATAGGACAATGCAACCAATGATGCATTCAATATTTTGTCCTCTTCTTGATTGTTGTTAGAGCTAGAGGACACCTGAACTTATCCCTTTTTCTTTTAATTAATTTATGGCACAATTCACCCATTTAAAACCACTAAACTAGCCAAGACTGGTATTTAAAATACAATTCCCTCAAGCAATGGAATCTGTGTCCCTCTCTTAGCCATTTAATTAATTACAAGTATTTACAATGAGAGAAATATTGACCAAGGAATATCACAATCCCATTCCTCAATGAGAGAATTATTAACCAGGGGATGCCACAGTCTCCCCCCCCCCTCTCTTGGTGGGAACACCATCCTCTATGTTCAATAACCCTATAAAACAAAACATGATTTAGACCAAGCATTGATGATCATGGAGCTTTATATACACAACTCGTTTCAACTTTTTCAACACATTTTATATGCACAATGGCTTACCCAAACACTCAGTAACTATTAATTCATTAATTTAGTTGTTTGCTAATGGCCCTGTTCCTGAAATATTTTACCAGCATACTGTTGCATGCTCTAATTCCTTTTGCTTCTAATTCTATGCATCTTGCAACCAACTCCAACCACCAAAGCCAACCAATTCCATGCTTTCCCACATCATTGTACATAAATTTTCCATTAGACTCATCATAAGGAATTATAATAAATTTGAATCATGCCTCATTAGCACCTTATCCATGAAAAAAACTCGTGATTTTATTTTACATCCTATCAAGGCAAACCAAGTTAGCTCATAAACGAAATCACCATCGATCAATGTATCAATTTATGTTCATAATTTAGAATTTCATGAAATCAAATGGAATATTGATACTCGTCTCAAATTTCTCTTTGCTTCCTTATTCACACAAAGAGCATCGATTTCCAAGCCAGTAAGCATCAAATGGAATTTTCATTTCTCGTACACCATTAGAATGATTTCCAAACCCAAAAAAAAAAACCTAGTGCCTTCTTTTCTCTTTGATCACGTACACACACTGGATCAATTTCCAAACATAGAAAGTAACCAATTCCTTATCTTCTCTTTGATTTCAAATTTACTAAGTGGTCCATCGACCCCAAGGTGAGAACTTAGTAATGAATAAATATAAATAATCCCAATCGCTACCTCGCGAATATGGGCACTACCAAACTAGTTAGTCTTCTTTCAACAAGACTATAGGTGTATCCCACACCTTCATAGGCCTAGGAAACCCATGTCTTGGGCGGTCTAACTTTCCTAATCAACATAGGCCTAGATAGTCCCATACTTGCATATCCTAAACAAATTACACAATAAAAGGGCCCAGACAGTCCCATACCTACCTGTCCCAAAAAATTACACACCAATTGCACATATACAAACATAACACATACACATATACTCATGATAAAACACAAAAAATACACATGTACAACACAACGCATACACATGGTATGACACAACATTTACACAATCCTAATGGCATATTGCAACATGCACACAATAGTGTTCAAAATCGAGGGACCATACCGTATGTATCCACAAACACTAGGAAACACTACATCTAGTGTCTTTCCCATGCTTCACTATGTGTATCCATAATCCAAAGCAAAGATCCATGTTGTCATTAATTATCCATGCTTTCCCAGCATGTCGCAGATCACACTACTTTCCTTTTTCTAATATATCCTTCAATATTCCTTGTTCATAATATGACATGGAAATAATGTAAGAATAATATTTACATGATTTTAAAATCATAGATCAACCCCATGGACTACTTTTTCCCAATTGATTCCTCACAAAACTAGGGACCCTTTTATGCCATTCACATTTATGCATTAGTCAAGGGAATTCTTTTTCCAAATTTCCTCCCTTTTCCTCTTGCTTTCACTTTGTTGTTAGTGTTAATGCTTCCAACCTTTGTTTTATAGTAATAAAGAATACACAGTAAAATTCTATCCATGCACATTTCATTTATGCCCATTGTCATGTTCAGGATAAACGCTCATAGGTATTTCAACGATGGCTTATTTTGGCCCACCTACCCAACATCATAATGTTTTTTCCATGCTAATCATGCATTGCCCCTTTCTGACCTTCCTCATTTCTATCATGTGTAGGCATTTCTCAAGTCGTATTCTCTCTTGGGATTGACTCAACTCTCTTACCGGAGCTCCATGTATTTCCTACCACACTCAACAAGTTCCCTCAATCCCAAGCATAAAATTCAAAAGGAAAAAATTAAAAAGGAAGGAAAAGACAACCAATACAAGAGGGTAATCACAACCATGATCATAAGGAAATATTCAATAGAACAAATGGCCATGCACAAATGTACAATCGAAATATTATCAATCCATCATGAAGTTAATAAATTAAATCCACAACACATAAAAATAAAATAGTCCCCAAAATCAATTTAATCCCCATGAGTCCAACATTCATGGCACTTCTAACCATCATAAAAGTTTTCATATGTATGTATATGTATATCCACACACCAAAATCAATTCAAGACTTGTTTACAAGGCTCTCCATAACCTTGAATTCTATCATTCCCCTAATAGTTCATATGGAATCTTTTCATCACACGTGTATATATCAAGGAGCTTAAGGGAATGCCCCATCCTCCTTCTCGACATCCTACATCGTTGATTCATGTCCTTGTGGCTTGCATGAGATATTTTATTTCTTTTTCTACCTGCAGGGATAATCCTTTCTTAGATGATTTTCTCTACAATACCAATAGGGAAATATCCTCTTATCATTTTAAACCTCATAAGACCTTTTTCTTCAAGAATAAATTCCATCTTTTGATGGAAAATCCCATTGCATCAAATCCCACAAATGTTTTGGAAATTTTGAGTTGGTCTTAGCCAACCTTTGCTGCTTCCTGACAAGCTCCAAGATTTTTTTCCTTGCAATTATTTCATTCGGCCTTCAAGATTCTGAGCTCAACCTTCAAGTTCTTGATGATTCTTGTTCCTTTATGGGATTGGTCCTTCTCCTATTGTGCCCCACCATGATACAAGATTTAGTTTGCTGCCACTAAATATTTCTATGTGCTGCAACATACACTAAGATGCTAGTGTATTTATGGAATAATATAAATAAATTTACCAACTGCCATTTTTCCTTGCTAGGCCAGGCATAATCCCTGCAACTGTTCAAGTATCTTCAAATTTTTTCATTCACAATTGTCTTAAACCAAGACGCCATTAACAAATGTAGTAGCTTTATTTTTAAAAAGAAAAATTAATTATACATTCATGTCAACAGGTTTACTCTCTTTCTCTTACAACTTTTAGAATTTAGTCCTTAATTCAAGTCCATCAACAATAATTTAAAGCTAGCCATCATTATTAGTTTTCAATATATTTTTTTTTGTGCTAAAACTTGCAATAGCCATTGTGTTTGACCTCTTCACCAATGTGAACTAACATGGCATCCATAATTCCAAAGGTCAATTAAGTAGAAAGCCACATGTCACACCACTATCTGTCATCTTACATATATATAAGATGACATATAGTGGTGTGACATGTGGTTTTCTAATTAACTGACCTTTGGAATTAGGGATGCCATGTTAGTTGGCGAATCATGACCCATCCATTACAATGTTACACCCAACATTCACTTGCACAAGAAAACAATCAATATGCATGCCATGATTGTAGTGCCATAACCAACATCTTCACAAGCAACATAGATTTCCCCAAAATCCCTCGTATCATAGGAGCATTGGTATGTTCACTCCTCCCAAGTGTGTAAGAACACACCATTTGAACAATCACACACAAACAATGTAGGTAGTCTTGCATAATTATGAACATAACACACACCCATGATCATAATAATAGACCATCTAGACCTACAAAATTCTAAAAGCAAACACATGCAGTACCATGACATAATTAAATCACAATATAAGCATATCAACCATACAATGTAATCAATCAATCATAGACCGACTTTTAACACCTAAATATTTGTTTTATCCATGTTGAAAAATTCAATAGGAAACCCCCTTGCTCTGTTAACTCTGTAACAGAGTACCAACTTATTCCCAAGGGCTTGGAAGAACCTAGCCATTATTTTTCCCATGATAAATCCAATGTAGTCCAAGCTTCAAACGTAGATGCTCTTATACCACTCTGTAATGATACCCCCTGCTAACTATATCCCTCACTAAGGTTAGAAGGGGGCGGTTACTATGTTGACCCAACCTCCAAGGTATAATTATGGAAACAGGGTCTAAAAATTTTGCTCTTCTTTGACTTCTACAAAACCTAAAATGGATACCATTGTTGCATTCATCTCATTAATACCTTTCCAATGATATAAATTTTTCCTCGAACCTTATTACGGATCAAAATATGTGGCCATTCAAAGATGGGCCAATTACCACCTTGCCACGTCAACACTAATCCCATGTGGCAATCACATACCAACCTATATGGTGCTTCGTGCGCCATATTTTCCATCGTGGACCAATCCACGTGGATATGCACTCTCCTCCAAGTAATCATAGGTTGACCTATTCCCAACTCTGCAACACATTAAAACTTAACTAAGGGGGCCTGATCCCTGACCCCCGACCTAGAGGTCAACCAAACCTCCCTCTGGGACCATCTATGCTTTGGGCCTTAACCAACTCGACCCCAACTTGGTCGTTTGGCTTGAATCTCGATCCTCGACCAGAGGGCCCCACCAATGGCTTTGCATTTTGTGTCAGACACAACTTCTCTCGAGGTTCCAATCTTTTCAATCAACCTTCTGACCCCCAACCCGACAGGTTCTATAGGTGATTTCAGGCTGATTTTAGAAGCTTTTACACTTAGAAAATCCTGATTTTCTCCCTGGTTTACATAGGCACCATGACTTTCAACTACATTGTTGAGGATTTTAATGAAGAAATACAAGAACAAGATGCAAAAAGGATTCATGCTCAACAAGTATGCATTCGAGTGCATTCCTTTAGAATCACAATGGAACTAGTCGGCAACTCCCATGCACAACATAAAGACGATTTTCCTTAACTAATAAATGACCATGTAAACCATTAAGATTTCCTTCATGACAAACAATGAAACTCACTGAAAAATACACATAAAGTTGAAGATGAAGCCTGGAAAATAATATGTTCAAGGAGTTACACTCAACGAATGTGCATCTGAGTGTATTTTCTCAAAATTATAGGGAACTTAAGAAACTCCTACCCACAGCATAAGGATTCATTTCTTTCAATTGAACAGTTCATGTACTTAGAGAATTTAATGGGACACACACATAGTAATACATGCTAGTGACCTTGAACTTCAAACTTCACCATTAAGCACACATATATTACTATCCCTTTAAGACTGTAATATCATTGAGGTGAAAATACATAAACATATGCAAGTATTCTCAACCATTCATTGTAGTTTAGTACACAAGGTTCAACGACTCATATCCACACACATTCCTTATCATGCCAATATAAACATTTAACTAGTGAAATTAACATTTACATATCATTTAGGCATGAGAAGCTCACATTGATACTTATCTTATGTAGCACAAAAATTGGTAACTAAGAGTGGGACTTCAACTTTCCACCCAACCATAGACAAGCTGCAACAAAGTCTTTCTTACAACTATCACCTCGAAGCCAGAATCAAATTCTTGAGGTGGAGTGCTTTCAGAGAAATAATTGAATCTCCAGCTGAAACATGGTGTCCCAAAGCCACACTACCTTCACCCACCAACTATTTGAATAGTTAATGAGCCATTGAACCTTCACTCGTACACAACCAATGCCAATGACATGTTTTAACTAGTGTAATAGATGAAACAGGGTGACCCAAGGCTACACCGACTTTTCTCACGAACTATTCAAGCATATTACCACATCACAACATCATAAATGAGATCTTAGCACGAAGAGTGCAACCTGACTTCAGGAGAAGTGTTCCCACCTAAATTGGAAGGTTCATCAACTTCCTATGCTACTAAGGAGTATAAGGGCATCCTTCCACTAGCGGTTCATTAGTGGAGCAAGCACCAGTTTTATTAAGCTCCCAAGACAACACATGATGGTTCACTAGCCCCATAATCACTAAAATGCCCTCTGATCCCATAAGGTAGATTCATCAATCCAACAAGCTTCCCAGTGGGGTTTTCAACCTTCAATCAAGCCACTACTCTCTATATTTTTTTTACCTAGTAAGCCTCTGTGAGGGTTCTTTAGCTGGTAAAGCTTAATGACAATAAATTTTGGTTGCTGCCTTTTTTGCATTCTCAACTCCACCATGGAGGAAGTATTTTTTTCATACACAATTTTTTCTTTGCATATATCTATGCATGTCATGAGAGCGAGTGTGTCCGAGTGAACTAAGGTCCTCTTTTCCAAACAAACTAATTTCTCCTCATTCTCCATGATTGCATGGAAATCAAACTTTTAGGATAGCGCAACCAAGGCTACCTTCACGTTTTTTCCTCTTCTTGCTTATTATTGGAGCCAAATGACACCTAAACCCGTTCCTTTAAGGGACGATTTTCTCGATAAGAAGACCACAGTGATAAAACAGGGTGTGCACGATGATGCGAACAAGTTTGAGCACTATCGACGTGAATTGATCAGTCTGATGCCTTGGCTTGGACCGCATATTACTAAGAGAATTAACCAGGGTGATGCGCTGCAGATGATAAGGTGCGCGACGCCGCCAGTAACGGCAAAAGGCAAGTATTTCCCAGGAAGAATTCTGGATCACCAAAGGAAACCATACACAAGTGGCGCGGCCACCTGACTAGCCAAGGGAGAAATAGTCTTAGCGCTCCAAGCAGTTGAAAGGAAGCGCGGGACTATAAACTACTCTGCCTGGAAGTTGTGTGAGGTTGGAGCTACGCGTAGAAACAAAAATTCACAAGGTCCGTGATCGCGCATGGGAGGCTACGCTGCCACGTGGGTTGGCCAGAAAGTGACTGTTGAAGTCACTATTCACGATGGGATGCTCGAATTGAGGCCAAATGGAGCAGGCGACAGGCATTTAAGACATGATTTATGGGAAAGATTTGGAAAAATCTGCCACCAAGGGAGCTTTAATGAACCAGATTTGGGGGTAACGGTCGAATTCAAATTCAAAAAGTGCTATAAAATACAAAGGGCTACCCAGCAAACAACACTTGGTCATTTTCAAATTGAGCGATTGAGCAGAGCCTTGATTGTTGTGAACCAAGAGTTGATTGAGCCCCTGAGTTCGCGAGTGCTAGATTTCCAGACGAATATGATGGCAGCAGCTGAGGACATTATGAAGATAACCGAAATGACCGTCGAGAGGCCGCGTAGGCCCTAGTTGTGGGAGATGCTCTAGAAGGTGTCGAGATTATGACAGAAATCCCGAAATCACTGTGCACGCCAAGACCCAAGAAGGACAAACAAGAAATGGTTCCCGTATGTGTGTCCCCACGGAACCCACTGCGCACCAAGCTATCAATGGAGGAGAAGGGGAAAGTCGTCACCATAGAAACCGATGAAGAAGAAGATATTATCGTCACCACGGACAAGGATGAAGGCATGGAGAAGGACACTCAGCCTGCGTACCCCGCGAAAAAATTGCCCACCTATGTCCCCCCGCAAAAAGGGAAGGCTAAAGTGCCCAAGGACCTGAACAAGACCAAGAGCTCACTCTAGACCCTGCTCCTCCTAAACAACCTTATGTTTGAGGGCATGCACTTCAGACGTGTGCCAAGCCTTAAATTGAAAAATTGGGACCTCGTTGACCACGAGAAGTTCCCTCACCTTGAGAACAAGAACCTTATGAAGCCCAAGTAGAACACCGCAGTGGGGGTTACAAAGCTAGAGCCATGAAAGTGGTTGCACGGAGTGGAAAAGGTTGGGCTACTAAATCTGCTATGGGTACCACACTTCCACCACGCCCCAATAACCATTTTCTTCATTAGGAAGCTGCTCTTCCTGGTGCACGATGGGTGTTTGTGGTTGGACGAGCCCATCCCCATCACGACAGACCTAATTCACCGCATCTCTCGGCTTCCATACAAAGGAGAGGACCCCGCGGACATCTCGGAAGGGAAGGGAAGTGACTTGGTCGTCGTGGAGGCCATGAAGAAAAAGTATAAGCTGGAAAAGACAAAGAGGGTCTACGCCATCTCCAACATCAAGGAAAAAGCAGTACGCATGGCGACCCAAATCCTGCCAGGAAAGATTATGCGCAAGTGCCGCATGGATGAAGTACCTACCCCAGTGGTAGCACTGGCTGAGCAGTACACGAAGGGGGTCCAGTTTAACTAGTCTGAGTTCCTCTGCAAGGAGGTTTTACAAAATTGCCGCGAAGCTTAGGAATAGGGCAAAACGTTCCACTATGCATGGCTTCTACTGTCCATAGTGCTCGTGGTAGGGGAATTACCAGAGGATAGTCAATTTGCCATAATTGACAGGGACATGCCAGAGGCCGCGAAGTATGCATCGCTTTGGGCCACAAAGGATGCCAAGATGATCCGCGACAGTAAAATCTTCTGGGTGTTCATGGAAATGAACCTTAGAATGAGGATCAACCGCAAGTCATGGTTGCCGCCCACTGTCTACAACAGTCTGCAGAGTTTTGGAGAATTCAAAGTGGACATGCATAACATTTACATCAAGGCGCGCAAGGACCCGACTAAACAGTGGACCAAGCTACCCTTCGTAGCCACAGACGACGTCATTTTCAATGTACTGGAGGCATGGTTGCCGGAGTGGCATGCCCTAGACATCGCAGAGATCGAGAAGTAAACGGCGCAAAGAAAGAAAGACGAAGCCAAGTTGTACATCACACAGTTGGATGAAAAACGAAGGAAGGATGCAGCGGCAGCAAAAGTGTAGGCAGCATGGGACGCGACACAGACAGCAACTGAGCAGGAAAAGGCTGTAGCAGCAGCAACAGACCAGGAAGCAGCCGCGAAGTTGGGTGAGGGACAAATGACACCTTCGCAGGGGCAGGAAGTAGAGACAGAAGAGGGAGGCGTGGACCTAAGAACCATGTCGACACCACTAAAGCGTCAGCACCCTATAGAGCGGGTAGGGTCGTGTAAGAAGTTCAAGGCATCAAAGTTGTCCATTGACCCGATCACCCTAACCGAGGGTGATCTGCATGACATCGGCGAAACAATGAACGATGTCACCTCAGAGGCTCTCAAGATTTCATGCAGGAGAACCAGATTGTGTTAGGGGCCCTTAGAGCACAATTGTAGGAATTACAAGTGCGCCCTCCTCAGGTTGGTACCATTTCGACTAACCTTGCAGTTGGCTCCACGGCAGCAGAGCAGATGTTGCGCACACAAATGACAAATACCATAGTGATGCCGGAAGGGGCACTAGTCACAACAAATGAGGCTGACAGGCCTTCGGTTAG
This sequence comes from Pinus taeda, assembly GCA_000404065.3. NCBI lineage: Eukaryota > Viridiplantae > Streptophyta > Pinopsida > Pinales > Pinaceae > Pinus > Pinus taeda. The sequence continues at coordinate 25,064 of APFE031140455.1, forward strand.
CGCGCTGAAAGGTCTTGGTATCAATATAGCTGCACTCCCATGCGAGACCTTATATGTGTTGTAGGATGGGATAACTGCAGAGCTATGAGCTAGGGAGAGCCGCGCACTCCAAGTCCTCAATTGAGCAGAAAATAAATATGGAACAACTAATCTTGCAGCGCGACAAAGTGGTGTCACAGAATCAATAGCTAGTATAGGTGATAGACAACGCTTTCCAAAGCATCCCGAAGCTGGCCATCCCAGTAGACATGCCAACAGAGGCACGGATCCACAGGTTAGCAATAGGGTTTCGCGAGACAAGGGAACAAATGACAAAGATTTAGCTGGAGTTGAACCTTCAGATTGCCGAGCTGCGGTTGAAGGCGCAACCGTACACCCCTCCAGAAGTCAGAGAACAACGCGCTAGCACTATCACAGTGGGACTGGACAAGATTGGAGGCGCAATGCGACATTGCACCAGTATGTTGGAATAATCACTTGAGGTCCTCTAAAATCTACAGGAGGACCCCAACATCCAATGCTTACAGATAGAGGTGTGAGAACTCCAACAACAGTATGACAGTGTCCGAGGAACTGTGCAGACGGTGGTCCTCACTCAGAGGCTTGCACTGATGTAGCAAGCTAAAGCGCTAAAGGAGCAGGTGGATGCAGCACGACATAAGGAAGCAGTCATGAAGGCGCACGTCCAACCTTGGATCGACGAGGCCTTCACCATCACGGTAGAAATTGAAGGCAAGTTCGCACACATGTAGGGGATGCATGTACTGATGCAGAGAAGCATTCCCGACACAAAGATCTAGGAACAACGAATGCACCAGATCCAGCAAGCAGCAGCTCAGTGTGTTGATGACCTTGCCGTAGTTCGAGAACAGTTGGAGGGACTCCACGCAAAGATCTTCGCGTCGACAGAGTGACTCAAGGGCGAGTCACGATGTTTGTGTTGGGGTCCTGTTGGGCATGGAATGCCCCCAAGGCATGTTTTGGGGCTTAAAGCCCAAGTTTTGACCAAATCTTGTTGTAAAAGCTCCGTGAATTGCAGGCATGGGGCGCGAAAGTATGATAAAGTCACAGGGTTGTATGCCCTAGTTTTGTAATGTAATGTCGGCGGGATAGACCTACCCATGGTCCGTGGACCATGGGATTGTATAAATAGAGCAAGGCTCTAAGTGTAAAAGAGGGAATGAAGGAATAAGGAAGTCTAAGTGGTTGAGTAAAAGGGTAAAGTGTGTCTGTGGGTCGTAGAGTAGGAGAAGGCTCTACAGTTGAGTGCACAGAGGCCTAGTAATCTGCAGCTGAGTGCGCAGGGCAAGTCAACTCTGTAACCGGTGGAAAATCAATAAAGAGAAGTTTGGTTATCATTCTGTGTATCTGTTCTTGGGTTAATGCATGATAAATATAATTTGTAAATATATTGTTTATTTACTGCACGCACCTATATGAATTTTTTGTATTGTTAAGTATAACTTAAGACATTTAAGTAGGCAAAGGTGCTTAACTAACGCTAAAGGATAAATAAGATCTCAGGCAATAATGCAAAGCATGTCACAGCCCTTGGGTAGGGTTGTGCAATGGCAGGGTATCAGGTTGCGAGGCATGGAAGGTAAGGAAGCCACCTACGCACAGGAACAGACAAAGGACCAGTCGAACTCATCAAACATCTCCAGGGTGCGGAAACCTAGTTCTAGCACCCTCCCATACTACTTAGGGTGAGACCTTAGTTTGCGCTCTACGGACTATTGCCGAAAGGGCCAGTGGTACCAGGATTTGTTTGACTAATTAGCTTCAAACCTGGTTCAGGACCCAAAAAGCCAACAATAGGAGATGTTTGTCTCTAAATAATACTATTCAAGGGCTTCGTGTTCTTATCTTGCTTCAGCTGTTCATTTTCCTTCTCTAACTATTTCCTCAATGAAACCACTTCACCTTCCATCTCTTCAATTCAACCTCCTTTCTCCTTTTTCTAGTTGGACAATACATCCTCTATTATTTTTTCCTCCTGTAACTGAATCTTCGAGCTAAGGATCTCCTCTCTAAGTGCATTCACTTTTTCATCAAATATCTGGCAAAGCTTTTCATTATCCCTATATGCAATTGTTAGTGTACTCACTTCAATAGATAATTTATCATTCACTACCATTGTCGACTCATATTTTGCCTTAAGGAGCATATAATAATTCTATTCTTCACTATGAAAATCATGAGATCCATCAAAATCATAACTCAAAAGTAAATCATCCATATTTTTACCTTCAAATCTATTATCTTTTAACATAATTGGTTTAGCTAAGGCTTCATTTTCTGTCAAGATCTATTGCCCCATTCACACTAGGAGGATTTATTTCTTTGAGCTAAGTCTCTTCCTTCTTCGTGTCCTTCTTCTTTCTTATTTTTTTCTCTTCTCTAGCTCTCCATTGATGCTACTAATTCTTCTAAACAAGATCTCTAATCTATCCCAAATCTCTTTATCCTATTTCAGATATGTTAACTTCTCCAGGTCTATAATCTAAAGATTTTCATAAATTATGCATCTTGGTAAAGCATCCTTTTACATCACCTTTGTTGCACTCAAGCTCTCTCCACATCCTTCACAAACAAGTTGCCACATGTCAGATCCATGAGATAATAATAGCAACTTGATATGATCTTTTCATACCTTGAAATTTTCCAATGTGAGTGGAGACACTCCTAGAGAATTCATTTTGAAAAGAAAAAAAATCAAATTTTTGCCAACACTCCACGGATCTACTCTTCAACAATAAAGTTGTAATCAAGAGCCTCGATCTGATACCACTCATTAGAAACCTTGAACACTATTGAGAGGGGGAGTAAATCAGTGGTGTAACTTATGACCAATTTATACCATTTTTTAATTTTCTTTTCACAATCACTAATTCATGCATAAATTAACCAACAACACATCACAATGTATTAGCAGCAAATTGAATACGTATAACCACGACCATGTGAAAAAATACTAATGAACATGTACCATTATATAACAATGCATAAACCATAAACCATCAAGGCACATAGCAACAACACATCAATAATCACATCACACAAGGACACCATATGTAAGGTGGAAACCCAAAGGGTAAAAACCATTATAAGCAGATAGTCTTCATCGTCGTCTCTTCTACTATTATAAGAGTTCTTTTACAATAATATCACTATCCACCACCAGTGTGCAAGCCTCTACTCGCATAACAATGTGAACCACCACTCACTCGAAAGCCACCACTCCCATAAATCATGCATGCCACCACTTGCTGAGGGCCACCACCCTCACTAGTTTGTCTAGCCACCACTAGAAGGAAGCCTCTACTCCTTGATCAAGTTCTCCAACCTCTATTGGAAGTAAGCCACTACTCCTTTAGAAAGCCACCACTCACCTGCAAGCCTCTACCTACAACACTGAAGGCCCCAACCTTCAAATCCTCATGGACATTGTTTCAAAACATTTCATATTGGGCCCATATCTTCAAATAAACAAAATAGTGAGCCTCTTTTCATCAATTTTCAAACTCAACTCACACTGACTCTAAGCTAAATCACAACTAACACAACTTCTCCTCTCATACAATCTTGACCAATTTATTCATCAAACAAACTCTCATTACATTCACAGCATACCATCACACTCAAATCAAATTTCAACAATAACCAGTAACATACATACAATCTATGGCTCTCATATAGTTAACCATATCAACACACAAGACCTCTCACACACAAATCTACTCATAGTGCAACCAGCAGCATATACAAAACTCCTGCAACACCTCCACACCTCAAATCTCTTGCATACACACTCTCAAAAACATCTCCATCAGTAGCATAATAGATCTATATGTAAAAACTCAGCCATGTAACAATGGAGAAGCCATAGAAAACAATGCTACATCCATACAAATGAAATCTCTACACCTGCAAACAAAAATGCATCAGTCACATAAATATTCTTTGTGCAGATTGGATATCCCTACAATACACCATTAGCTCTAGCAAACAAACACTTTGATCCAAAACTTCTTTCCTTTAATCAACCTCTGCTAAAGCCTTTGCATACGTTGTCTTTATCAATATTGTTGAACTTTATCTCTACAATATAAATCTCTAGTGTTGGCCTCTTCATGCACCTTATTGGTCTCTTCATTCTCTTACCATTTACCTCTATGTATTCACTTGCTTCAGGAGCTCAACCTCTTACCTCTTCACATACCTCTGCTCTCCATTATGTGCATTGTGTAACCTAACATTGATCGATTTGCTCATCTATTTCAACAATTTTACCTACTATATCCACTACTCAATTGATCAATGCATTCACACTTTAATCACTAACACGTCAATTAATCCAACTATAGATTAAGTCAATCAAAGCATATAAACAATACCACTAGCAAAATCCCTGGTTACAACCCCTGGAAATCACGGGAATGTGCATAAAATGAGGAAAATTGCACTCAATAATAGTGATGCAAGTCTCACCGCTAGGAAAAGAATTACATGAAAGGGTAACACATGTATCATGAACAAAACTTGAGTTACTATTTCCTGTGTCACCCTGAATTTATGCCAAAAACTCAACTAAACCATCTCCAACTCCTTCTGAACCTAATCCTATACACCTGCAACCATCTCCCAAGCCTCTAGATCCATTGCACCCTCATGTCAAGCCTCTGAACATCTCTAGACCCAGTAAAACCTTCTCTAAATCCTCTGCATAAATAAGAGCATCATCAAGAGAGCCAAACACCTCTGCATCAAATCAAAATCATGAGGGCCTAGTTGGCCAACCTCCTCAACATGGATCAACATCTTTGCATTAATTCAACACCTCCGCATCAAAAATTATAACAACTCATGTCTAGTACACCCTCATACTGACGAAAAACCATGAGAGCCACCATCATTAGGTTGACATTAATGATAAGACCAACAATGCTAAGTCCATGTTAATATCAATGCCAACAATTATTCCCACATCCATGAGATGAACTGTAGAATTATTTTATTTTTTATTTTATTTTTTTGTTATAGAGTTTAATATATTAAATAACATGAGCTTGGTAAACTATAAAACTTGCTTATGAGGCCTTCGTGAATTAAGTCAAAACTCTCATCCAACAATCAGAGGTGGGTAGGTCCCACCTCTAGAGATGACATCATCTCAGTCTCACCCATCGGAATGACAAATGTGATGTATCAAAAACAAAGGGAGTTGTATTTAGTGCAACTTTTTGGAGTTTCCAATGTTGGAATCTGACTAAAAAATTTGAGGTGAAGTCTTGATTTGTGTTATTTAAACTGGTTGTTTACTATATATATGGATTCAACACCCTGAAAAACCTCTAGGGCACTTCGATTGTGCAGGGGTTACCCATCAAACTTGTGATTTCAATAAATCACTACTAAATTTTAAAGAAATTAGACCTGAAAACCCTACTGGAAAAGCTTCCAAATAGTCTCACTAAAAACAATTCGAAAACACAGGCCAAGGTGATGAGATAGAACCTTTTCTCATTTAATTTCAATTGACTTGAAACTTTCAATTGAAACTTTTTGTCTCAGCTCACATTGAAATCTTGGTCCTCAACCTTTTTGGATGTTAAATAATCGGTGAAAGAGGGCTCGAGAGCTTGAGCTGACCTTAGTCAAAGCGAGAAGGGCTTGAGCATTAATTTGACATAGTGTTGCATTGATTTAGCTTTTTGGCTTAGGGGAGCTTGGCTTTGGGTTGATTGATCAATTAATTGAAAGTGATCCATAAACTGACATGGATATTCCAATGGACATTTCGTCACAACAGATCTGATAATATTATATTAAAAATAAATCAACAAGTAGTGCATGCATGTAAAATTTAATCAAGTAGAAAAGTAGATAACGACAAAATAAGCCCACACACACATAATACACAATATATTCTCTCTGAGAAACCCTTTCAGGAGAAAACCCAGCTAGAAGGGGAGCCTGCTTTGCTCTCTTTCTCTGTTTAGAAATATGGCTACAAATACAAAGAATTAATGTGTGTGTCTTGTGGACTCCTACAGTGCCTAGATTATCTCTGTGTTCTCTACCTCCTATCTCTCCTGGCTATGGAACAAAATGTTCTCAAAAGAATGGAATGCATCTTCCTCCTAGTGGTTTGGTTATAACACAGCTCGATAGCCTACTAGTGGTTAAGTTTAACTGCATAAACTCTTAAGTAGAGTTACAAAATAGACTCTTCTAGGATCTTTTGCATCATAAACACGTGGCTAGCCCCTTTTCCATGAATAATGGGGGCTGATGCGACATCCTTCCGAACTATAGGTGTGAAAACAGGAAGGTCAACTTCTGGGTGGCATAACTTTTGCATACAGACTTTGATTGATGTGATTCTTGCATCATTGGAAAGATCTCTGTGTGTAGAATAGCACGAAAAGGCATTGTGCTTAACAGACAAATTTTTACCCCCAAAAAATGTCATTTGATGCCTCAAAATTCTCCCATAAGGTTTCAGACCGCATTTTGCCAAACTAGGTCCCATCGGTAAAAACGGTCTCGTGAATTGATTCCTCCACTTTTTCCACTCCAAATGCATCGAGATGGATGAAAAATAATATAATGATCCAATTCAGATCATATATATCTCTAAGTTAAATTGTTTTCCCACTACACAACTAACCTTCAACTGACTAAACTTGAAACTTAAGTAAATCTATGAGGAGATAAGTCGAAGATATGAGAAAACGTAGTTTTCTTTCTTTCCCTCAAAAACTATTTACCCTTATGATTAACATCATCATATTGAATCATATTGGATCTTTTAAAGTTGATATTGATAGTACTTTTTTTTGTTTTGAACCCTACTTTTGAACTCAAAATTCCCCTAATGAATATCAAGGAAAAATTTATATGTCCAATGTTCCTAACTTTATCAATTGTAGAAAATTCTATGTAGATTAGAAACTTCTCATGAAATTTACTAAATCATAAGACTCAAATCTAATCTACTCATTTGCAGAAATAAATTCATGATTGAGAACACATATCATAAACATGAACAAATATTCAAAACACATACATAGATATTTATCTAGGGGAAAGCAATTTCTCAAAGCCCCTTCCTATATGTATTGCATTAATCAAAGAATGGAGAAGAAATGCAATGCTTTCTCAAGCCTAAGCAACCTCTGCAAGTGTATAGTCTATCCCTCTGCTCTACTGACTTACTCTGATCAATACTTAGATAATTTCTCAGCCTACCAAGCTCCTATTTCCTTGTGTTGTTCCTTGAGAATTGGACTCGTATTATTTAGGAAATTCCTCAATGAGAATTTTTCACTACCTTAGGCTCATCCTCTAACTACATGCACATCTTGTACAACTTGGATTAGTCTACAACTGATAGTACACTGCCCTTGAACTCCAATCTCAATTGGGTAACTCGAATTCTCTGCATGCATCAATTATTTTGGGTTGATTGATGAGTTAATTGGTTGATCATTGAAGATGACTGAAGTCACACCCCACTACTGGACCTCCCACTAGTTCTTCTAACATTTAAAACTAGTTTAACTCACAATAACTCAATTTAACTAAAATAGATTGCTAAAAATTAGCAATCAATCATAATGAACTGAACTCAAGTGTCTCCAACTCAAATTAACTGAGTTAACTAAGTGACAAGTTCCATGTCACCTCAGTTAACTACCTCCAAGTATTCTGTTGAAATTTAAATTCGAATTTTAATCTAGTTTGACCAAGGAAAAGTCAAAATTAGATTTTCTTGCTACATTTTCAACACTCCCTCTTAGCAAGAAAGGGATTATCAGATACCCCAATCCTGCCTCTATGAAATTCGAATTTTCCTCTTGAAAAAGCCTTTGTCAAAATATTTGCATCGTGTTCCTCTGTAGGAATGTATTTCGACAACATGATCTGCCTCTGCACACAATCTCGTAGATGTCGGATGTCGATATACTTGGATCATTCATATAATAATGGATTCTCAGAGAGTTTGATACAACTCTAATTGTCACAGTAAATCATAGTAGGATCCATCATCTAACCAAATAACCCAACAAGAATCTTTCTCATCCAGATAGCCTCACATGTTTCTTGACTTGCATCCATGTACTTTACTTCTGCTGAGATGATTGTCATAGATATATGCTTCCTTATGTACCAAGAAACCATTGTTGACCCAAAACTAAAAATTCCTCCTAATGTGCTCTTCCTGTGTGAGGGACTCCTTGCCCAATCTGCATCTGTGAAGCCTTGCAGCTTCACTCCCTCTATCCGACTATACCAAAGACCAAACTGAGTAGTGCCTCTAAGGCATATCAACACATGACTCGTTGCCTTCCAATACAGTTTGGTTGGCTTGACCATTGCTTGACTAAGCTGGCTAACTGCATAACACACATTTGGTCATTTATTCACCAAATACATAAGTGAACCCACAAGTTGCTTGTAAATGGTAGCCTCCACTTCCTCACCTGAATTGGCATCCTCTTTCCTCCAGTTTCCTGCTAGAGGAGTCTCCATGTGGAACTTCTTCAGTATCTCATTGGCATACTTGCCTTGAGAGACAAACAATTCCGCATCTCCTTTCCATACTTCCAAACCAAGGAAATAATGCATGAGTCCCATGTCCTTCATCTCAAATTCTCTTGCAAGGTCCTCCTTGAAAGATTTGATCAACTTTCCATCATCAGTTAAAATTAAATCATCAACATGCATCACAGTAATCAATAATTTACCTTCAATCAAAATATGATAAAGGTTTGCATCTTCTTCACTTTTGGTAAAGCCCAACCCGGTGAGATAGTTTCTGATCCTGCTGTACCAACATGGTGTTCTTACTTGAGTCCATACAACACTCGCTTGAGTCTGCACACATGCGACTCGCTGTCAAAGGTATCAAACCCCTATGGTTGCTCAATATACACCTCTTCCTCAATAACTCCATTGAGGTATGTTGTCTTCACATCCATCTGGTGGATCTTCCACCCCATTTGTGCTGACAGTACTATAATTGACCTAATGGATGAGTACCTTGCTACTGGAGAAAATGTCTTCTCATATTCAATTCCCTCCACCTGAGAGAAACCCTTGGCCATAAATCTTCCATTGAGTTTCTCTATGCTTCCATCTACTGCATGTTTTACCTTGTAAATTCATCTTGAACCAACCATTTATTTATCTGCTGGTCTTGGGACCACTTCCCAAACATTGTTTCTGATAATGAAATCATATTCCTCTACCATAGCTTCAAACCATATTGGTTTCTCTACAACTTCCTTGAATGAGGATTGCTCAGTCTCTACAAGCACACTCATCAAATCCATGTAGCCAGTGTACCAATCTGGTGACTTCCTTTGCTTGTGTTGTGATGTGGTTTCTCCCACATTCTCTCTAGCATCATGTAATAATATTCCAGCTTCCCTGGTTCGCTTCCTTCCTTCACTAGATGGCTTTGCTTGAGTGGCTGTCTCCACTCTTTGATCCTCTGCTTGTGGCTACTCGACAACTTCCTGAGGTTCTTTCTTTGGAGACAAAAGCTCTTGATCAAACTGTTATTGAAGGTCCCTCTAAAGAGAACACCCCATTGCCTTCTCCTCTTCAAACTTCACATCCCTTCTGACCACTATCATCCGGAGGGATGGAAATTACACACTATAGTTGTGAGGTGTTTCTGTGTACCCCACCAATATCCCCAACTCTATTGTCAGCTCTAGCTTTTTTCTTTATTCCTTGGAAACATGATCCAAAGACCATGAAGTGTGACACATATGGTTTATTTCCTAAATCTTCTTCTGGTGTACTCATGCCAAGAATCCTGTGAGGACTCTTGTTCTGCAAATAGACCATTGTATTGCATGCTTTAGCCCACAAGTGTAGTGGTAGGCCTTGGTCATGCAAAATTTCCCTTTCTTCTCCCACGATACTTTTTTTCTTCTTCTCATCAACCCCATTATGTTGTGGGTTATGGGGTTCTATCAACTCTCGTCGAATGCCTTCCTCTGTACAAACATTTTTAAAATCATTTGACACATACTCACCTCCATTATTACTCCTGAGAGCCTTCACTTTCTTGCCATTTTATTTCTCAACAAATGCTTTATTTCAACAAATTTGGATAATCTTTTGTCTTTCTTTTTCATGAAGTAGATCCAGCACTTCCATGAGAAATCATCTAAAAATATAACATAATACCTGTGCTTGGCAGTGGAGGCTATCGAGAAAGGTCCACATACATCAGAATGGATCCTTTCAAGGACTGCATGCGCCTTGTTTTCTTGATCATTGAAGGTGGATTTTGTGTACTTCCCCAATGTACACCCTTTGCATGTACCCTAATTCTCTAGTGCTCCTTTGGGGAGGCCAGTAGAAATCGCTTACATGATCTTCAAAGCGTGATGATGCCATAATTTGCTGACATCTCAGCTCTACACCTTCTCTACTTTTGTGCTCAATGTTGCACAGTCTTCCACATATAATTTGTATAGGTTCTTCACTTGAACCTCGATCTACTTCACTTTTCCCATGGTGATGTGTCTCAGAAATGCCTTCCCTTTTCTGAATATCACATTGTAGCCATGGTCTTCCAACACCACGACGGAAACTATATTATTCTTCAGACCCGGTACAAACATCACATCCTTGAGCCTGAGAGGGGAGCCTAACTCCCTCTAAAAATTATATACCAATACCAGTCATGTTGTACCTTCCATCATCTCCCATCTCAATGTGCATCTTGAGATATTTCTCCTCCAAGTAACTTAAAAAATATTTGTTCCCCGTCATGTGGAATGAGGCACCACTATCCAAATACCACACACTACCCATCACTATGCTTGTCATGCATGTAATGAGGGTGAAGTCCAACTCAAATTTTGAAGCCAAATCTTCACCTACCACTCCTTCTGAGGGCTTATTTCCCGCCTTCTTGTGTGGACACCTTGTGGCATAGTGTCCCAGTTCATGACAGTGAAAGCACTTGATTTTTGACAAGTCTTTCTTCTTGCCCCCTTGACCAAATTCTTCTTTGGATTGGGATTTCTTCCCTTTCCTTTTCTTTTTATTTCCATCCAAGGGATAGTTCTCCTCATCATCACACTTGGATGTGGTTTCGTCTTTGGTGTTCTGCCTTATCTCCTCCTGTACCAAATCAGACCAAAGGTGTTCCCAATTTGGTAGCTTCTCCCTCCCATTTACTTAATCCTGGTAGTTGTGTCAACTCTTGGGAAGGCTTAGAAGTTCTAGGATTACCAGATCACCATCTGCTATAGTAACACCAACTTGACCAAGTTCATCACAACAATGTGTGAACCTGCTGAGGTATTGTGAATTTCTTTATATCTTGATATTTTGAAGCTTTTTCTTGAGTGCTAACTTCCTGTGGTCACTATTATTCTGAAATAGATCTCTCAATTCTTGCCACATTTCATATGGAGTCTCTCTCCCATGGATATTAGAGACAATATGGTCTCATACTCCCTCCAATATGATCCTCCTAGCTTAGAAACACACTTCTTCCAATCTGTTATATTTTGAGCATTAGCTGCTATCAGTTTCTGGATATCATTATCAATGAATTCATTCAATCCATTATCTTCCAGCACTGCCTCCATGTGGTCCTTCCAAGAAACATAATTTGATCTTCCCTCAAGGGCATACTCAACTCTTAGTCCATATAAATCCATCATGTTAGATCTGAAGAAATGATCCTACAAATTTGATCCTCTTGCAATAACAACTTTGAATTGTCTTCTCTATTGTGATTCCTGCTCTGATACCATGTAGAAAATTCTATGTAGATCTAAAACTTGTTATGAAATTTACTAAATCACAAGACTCAAATCTACTCTACTCATATGCAAAAAGAAATTCATGATTGAGAACACATATCATCAACATGCACAAAGATTCAACACACATACAAAAATATTTATCTAAGGGAAAGCAACTGCTCAAAACCCCTTCCTATATGTATTGCATTAATCAAAGAATAGAGAAGAAATATAGTGTGTGCTCAATCCTGAGCAACCTCTACAAGTGTATAGTTTATCCCTCTACTCTACTAACTAAATCTGACCAATACTTAGCCAATTTCTCAGCCTGCCAAGCTCATATTTCTTTGCGTCATTCCTTGAGGAATTAGGCCCCTATTATTTAGGAAATTCCTCAATGAGAATTGTGCAATACTTTAGGCTCATCCTATGACTGCATGCACCACCTATACAACTTGGATTATTCTACAGCTAATATTACATTGCCCTTCAACTCCAATCTCAGCTGGGTAACTCGAATTCTCTACATGCATCAATTATTTTGGGTTGATTGATGAGTTAACTGCTTGATAATTGAAGATGACTGAAGTCACACCACACTACTAGACCTCCCACTAGTTCTTCTAACAAATAGAACTAGTTTAACTCACAATAACTCAATTTAACTTAAATAGATTGCCATACATTAGCAATCAATCATATTGAACTGAAATCAAGTGTCTCCAACTTGAATTAACTAAGTTAACTAAGTGATAAGTGTCATGTCACCTCAGTTAACTACCTCCAAGTATTCTGTTGAAATTGAAATTTGAATTTTAATCTAGTTTGACCAAGGAAAAGTCAAAACTAGATTTTCTTGCTATATTTTCAACATGAATGTGTTCAAATTCCTAACCCAATAGGGCGGGGAAGGAATATTGGGGAAAACTTTATGATGAAGTAATAATGGGAAAAACTTTATGAGCATGAGGTTGGGGGGTGGAAAAGGAATATTAAGGAAAACTTTATGAGTGTGACCAATATTCCTTTCCCAACCCCATCCTCATATTAATATTTCCCCCAAATATGTAATTTTCCCCAATATTCCCTCCTCACCCCTACTCCCATATTAGGTTTTCCCTAATATTCCTTCTCTATCCTTTCCCTCATAATTTTTTTGGAATATTTAGGAAAACCTTATGATGCTGACGGTGGGGAAGGAATAATATGGAAAACTTTATGAGGGTGTCCAATATTCCTAACCCATGAATATTGGGAAAAATTTTGAGAAAGGAATACTGAGGAAAAAGTCATAAAAATGCTCATTATTCCTTACCTACCCCCACCCCCATATTAAGTTACCCCAATATGTGAATTTTTCCCTAATATTCCTTCCTCATTCCTCCCATGACACTAAGTTTTCCCTAATATTCATTTTCCACCCACACCCACATTATTTTTTTCCAATGGTTCTTATCCACCCCCACCATCATACTAAGTTTTTCCCAATATTCCTTTCTCTTCTCCATTATCATAATATTCCTACCCCACATATGAGAATGGGGGTAAGGAAGGAATATTATGAGGATGTGAGTATTGTTGGGTCTTGAAATTGTCATTCATTTCCATTACACTTTCACTATTATGTCCATTATATCACCTCCATTTCACTACCATGTCACTACATTCATCTCATTTTCATTATCATTGGGTCACATTTATGTTTTTCCAAACTTTATTAATTCTTAGCATTTTTAAATGAATTTGTGGTTAAAAATTAGAAATAATGTGCATATTCTTATACCTAACAAGTGGGATGAGATTGTTGACATGTGTAGGTCAAAAGGAAGCTTCTAGAAGACCTTTATGTGACATCCTAAGGCCAAATTCGAATTTGAGTGGAGAGGATCATGAGGATGTGTCACATTTCCTATTTGTATTGAAACTCTAAGAAGACATGTGTCTTATCATTTCCTATTTTGATTAGAACTCTAGAGGTATAGGGAGAGATTCATGGACTCTCATTAATGAGATGACTTCTCATCTTTTTGTATAAATAGGAGATCTCTCTCCTTCATTTAGTAGCTTTGGAAAGCTTTGGGAGCTTTATAAACTTTGTTAGCTCAACTTGTTGTACTTTGTAATTTTGAAGAATTTGAATAAAGATTTGAAGTTCTCAATATGGAAGGAGATGTGAAGTAGATGTCATGGAGCATATTAAAATGTAAGGTAGATTAGATTTTATTTTGTAGTTTTGCTTTGATTTCATTCAAGTATGTCATTTTATTGTTTTCAAGTTTTCAAGTTTAGATTTTCCATTCATGCAAGTTTAATTCATTCAAGTGTGTTCAATCGGTTGATTGTAGATCTATCTAACTATGTAATCTATGCTTAACAAAATAGTCCAAGAAAGTATTGGTGCTTGGAGCATTAGAGCACACAGTAGATTAGTTTTCCTTTACATATTTTGTATTTAATTTTGTTGCAATTTCATTTTCAGTTTTAGAACAATGAAGTATTGAATCCCTCCAAATGCTATCAAGGAGGTAGTTCTCCCAAAATTTTATAGCAGAGTGATAAAACACTTCATTTAGCTGTTATAGTAGATTAGTTGAAATTTCACTTTCAGTCTTAGTCTTTCATTTAAGTTCGTTGCAATTTCATTTTCAGTTTTAGAACAATGGAGTATTGGATCCTTCCAAATGCTATCACAAGGAGGTAGTTCTCCCAAAATTGTATAGTGGAATGATAAAACACTTCATTTAGCTGTTACCATTGTTGCTTTCATTTCGTAGACATTTTGTCGGCTTAGATTAATCTAACTATTCAAAGTTTTGATTTGTTTTTATCTAATGTTCATTTCCTTTTCTCTCTTCTTTAGAAATTAGATTTTAACATTAAAAGTCATTAGATTTAGTTGTCCATTAACATTTAGAGATTTCATTTAGAAGCACAACTTTTCTTTCTTAGATTAATTTCCTTAAGCATGAGAAACAAAAGCCCCAAAAACAACATAAGCTATAAAACAACGAAGTAAGAGAAAGGTTAACTAAGCACATATAGTGCACCAATCTTCATCAGTTTACGATACTCGGATTGATAATTTATGTAGAGCAATTTAGGACACTAAATTGACTAGACATTTTAGCGCAGTTGTCGGGGAAGTGTAATTAGGAAACCTTATTTCTTACATCTAAAAAAAAATTAATAATTTCTCGAGTATGCTCTCCTCCTGCACTTTGTGTGATCTAGAGGATTAGAAAAAAAAAATAAATAAATAAATAAATAAAAAATAAAAAATTATGTTAAAAAAAAAAAAGAAGAAGAAGGAAACAACCATTAGCTATCTCCAATCCCACTTTCCACTGTGGCCTCAATAGAAAACTTGCATTCCTATTTGAGCTTTGGCCTTGAAACAAACCTGCAAGAACATTTAAAAAAAAAATCAAATGTGTAAATTCAACAAATCGAATTGCATGGACTATTGTGTTGAAATAAAAACTCTGTGTTTTTGGAATTTGTGAGGGCTCCTTTTCAGGTTCAAGAATGGGAGGTGGTTAACAAAAACATCAATCCCAACAAATCCTTAGTTTTCTTTTGTGGATACTCGGCTACTCATTTTAGTGGAGGGCAATGAGTCTGATCCAATATACAAAGTGATCCATGCACCTGGTAATCGGGATCCACCATGTGCTTGCCAGATTCGCTTGTTCACAATTGCCAGACAACGTAAGTGTTCAGATCACCGAAAGCCTTACTTGTGGAGGATATACAACAAGAACACACCATTGGTTGGTTCATTTGCTGGTGCCATTGTCTATGCTGTGATTGCATCTGCAAAAAAAAAATGGAATTTATTTTACAGCCAAATGCAGTACTTCTAGAAAAACGCAGAACTGTAAAAAATGTCAAACTTTAACTACACATTCCGTCCAAATGAAAATGAATTAGGGAAAAAAAAAATGGTTTTTTTTTGGGATAGGGTTAATTAGATAACCCAGAAATGGTTTGGAGAATTTTGCAATGGTTTGGGAGAATTTTTCGTTTCTCTGAAGCCCCATTTGACATGTTGCGTGAGGAAAAACAGATTTTATTAAATGAACAGAACCCTGTTTAAACACAACATGCTTGAGGAAGGGAAATCCGATTTCGGAACTAATTATGTTGTGGCCTTCAATCATGATTACACCACGCCTTTTTTCTTTAATGCTAACGGTCTCATGCAATATCCATGACTCGTACTTAACGCGTACTTCTCCATTACAACTGTTTAATGGCTAATTACATGACTTAACCCAGTTGGATACGACTCTTCACAACCCTATTGTTCCTTTATTACACCGAGTTCCTCGTTTTTACTTCCGCAACCCTCTTATGTATACAAGCACTCAGAAACAGTGAGCTCACAATCATTCATTCTGTTTTCGATTCTCTCTGTGTAGAAGTAGTACTCCGTTTTACACACAGTTGACGTGGGCAGCCACTCCATTCCATACATCTTCTACACTATTTCACGCATATTTCCCTATTTCATATACCCTATATGTTTCATCCCCACATCTATCGTTTTCCTTCCATATACTCTGTTATTTCATCCCCGTATCTATAACTATTTTGGCTTCCATATACCACTATCGTTTACATAGTCTTCTACATGCAGAAGTGAAGGAAATTTGAAGAAAAGCAGAGAATAGGAGTGATGGGTCTCATCATAAGAACAGAACCTATAGGAGTGAAATATATGGAGGGATATCCTCAGTTGAAAGGGATGTTGAAGAAAGCTAGTTGGTTGTCCTTTAGCTACGAAACGAAGCCACATTATGTAGCTAATCGGGTGTTCCGCAGCCATCTCCATGATTTTGTAGGTTACAGGTGTCAAGAGAGGAAAAGGACCACATGGGTAGCATGGAAAACATCAGAGCATGGATCATATCCTATCCATCTGGCCTAGATCGATGAGGAGGACTCCGGTCAAAGGGAAGTCAAATATAGGAACCTATGGTTGTTCCGCAGCTACTTTCACGCTTTTGCAGGTTCCAAGTATCAAGAGGGAAAAATGACTACATGGGTAGCTTGGAAAATATCAACGCATGAATTTTGATTTGGTTCATTGTCTCAAAATAAAGAAGCCATCACCATTTTCAAGGTGTGTGTTATCACTAAGCCGCCGCATGTCAAGGAGCAAAATCAGATCCAAACACTTGCAAAACTTTCAGATACTATTGTCTCCATTACATCCATACTTCACAATAAACCATTCACCTCATTTCCCTTCATATTTTCCATTTACATTCACATACACTTTCCATTACTTTTTGTCCAATACTAACCCACAAATAAAAGCAAGAGGCTCATTTACATACTTATTGCCCATTGCCATTTCTACTTTCCATTGTCGCCTTCCATTTTCATCTTCCCTTTCCTATCATTTTCATTTCGCAAATAAACCCTGCTTCAATGCAAATTATTGAGTTCATAGTCCTTTGAGTCTAAGTTCCTTGCAAAAACACCTTGAGGCTTACATGCCTTAATGACAAGTCCTCATGCCGACAAACAATGGGATTACATTAATGTCCCTTGCTCATCGGATCTTCTAGGTGACTCGACATCGGCAAATTTATTCGTACCTAGCAAAATGTGTTTGGGCATCTTGACTCTCATTGTCATCAATGGTGAGAGTTCTCGTGTTGACTAGTGGCATCCATTAATGGCCACTAAGTCAACAATTTCCTGCTATGTTCGACATCAAAACATATCTTCACATAGTAGGAATTGTGTCAATGAGTTTTGAAGACATGAAGACTATTATTTTCAGCATTTTGGAGCAGATATAAAACAGATCAGCACTATTCAGCAAGTTTAGTAGAAGCAATAAAAAGTCATTTGGACTCTTTTATCCATGACTCTTTTTGACCAACCACTTGAAGAAGATTATGATCAAAATTTTGTAGCCACCACACATACAACTCATCCATTCCAAAGGGTAAGTTAAGGTACGTTATTTTCTAACTTTTGACCATAGAATTCCATAAAAAGTTAGAATGATAATTATTGGAAAAACATTTCTCTTCCTCATTT
Source organism: Pinus taeda (assembly GCA_000404065.3). Taxonomy (NCBI): domain Eukaryota; kingdom Viridiplantae; phylum Streptophyta; class Pinopsida; order Pinales; family Pinaceae; genus Pinus; species Pinus taeda. The sequence goes on from APFE031140455.1 coordinate 42,907, forward strand.
CATAAAATTGCTAATACCATCAGTTGGGGGGGGGGGAATACATTCATTTTCATATCTTGCCATGTCCATATCATATTACGGAGCTCACATACTTCCAACAGATATTAACTATTACATTGTTATTATGAGCATACAATGGCTTTTCAAAAAAAAAAAGGTGCTTAAAGGATAAATTGGATACAAACAAAAGCATGGTTGTCACACAAGAACCAACCATCATGCAATCCAATAAAGATATACTTTGCAACAATAATCAAAATATCATTATGCAAAGTTCAAAGATCAAAATAGGAGGCAACAAAAAAAAAAATGGTTGTAACACAAGAACCAACCATGTTGCAACTCAAGTAAAACACTTTGCAGAAATATGAAGTTATCAAATGATATCATGCAAAGTTAAGCCAAAGCTCAAGGATCAAAAGAGTTAATGTAATATATATTGCATGAGGACATGCAATAGCTTCAGTTGGGGGTATGTTGAGTCTTGAAAATGTCATTCATTTCCAGTACACTTTCACTATTATGTCCATTATATCACCTCCATTTCACTACTATGTCACCACATTCATCCCACTTTCATTATCATTGGGCCACATTTATGTTTTTCCAATCTTTATTAATTCTAAGCCTTTTAAGTGAATTTTGTGGTTAAAAATTAGGAAATAATGTGCATAAGTTTATACCTAACCAATGGGTTGAGATTGTTGACATGTGTAGGTTGAAAGGAGGCTTCTAGAAGACCCTTATGTGGCACTCTAAGGCCAAATTCGAATTTGAGTGGAAAGAATCATGGGATCATGAGGATATGTGTCACATCACCTAATTGTATTGTAACTCTAAAAAGACATGTGTCT